>JASGCC010000101.1:1112264-1293945 GCA_030067915.1 Hydractinia echinata | reverse complement strand
CAACATGTGCTTTAGAAAAAAAAATGAAGCATGTCCTAGAGAGATATTTTATTAAAGAACACATATTGATGTAATTTCTTTTCGCCCATTTTGAAGAGTATCTTTTCAAATCCTAAAATATGTCAGAAGTGGGATTCGAACACACGCCTACGAATGTAGACTGCGACCTAAACGGCAGCGCCTTAGACCACTTGACCATCCTGACTATCTTTTAAACTATTTCGCATGTCAAGTATTTAAATGATGTTGATTGTGGTGTAATACAATGACTAACAAGTATGTTACACGATAAATCTTTCACCTTTGCTCCTGATTTTCCATTGAACGTCCAGAAGGACCATATTTGTAATTTAACAACCTATACTGTAGAAAAACCATGAAGCATGTGCTAGAGGGATATTTTATTAAAGAACACATACTGATGTAATTTCCTTTCGCCCATTTTTAAAGAGTATCTTTTCTAATCTCCAAATTCATGTCAGAAGTTGGATTTCAACCCACGCCTACAGACGTAGACTGTGACTTGAACGCAGCGCATTAAACCACTCGGCCATCCTGACTGTCCTTTAAACCATTTTGTATGTCAAGTATTTAGGTGATTTTGTTTGTGGTGTAATACAATGAATAACAAGTATGTTACGTGATAAAACTTTAACCTTTCGTCCTGACTTTCGTTTGAACGTCAAGAAGGACCATACTTGTAATTTAACTACCTATACTGTAGCAAAACCATGTGCTAGAGAGGTTTTTTATTAAAGAACACAAACTGATGTAATTTCCTTTCACCCATTTTTAAAGAGTATCTTTTCTAATCTCCAAATTCATGTTAGAAGTGGGATTCCAACCCACGCCTACGAACGTAGACTGTGACCTGAACGAAGCGCCTTAGACCATTCGACCATCCTGACTATCTTTTAAACCATTTGCATGTCAAGTATTTAAATGATTTTGATTGTGGTGTAATACAATGACTAACAAGTATGTTACACGATAAATCTTTCACCTTTGCTCCTGACTTTCGTTTGAACCACCAGAAGGACCATATTTTTAATTTAACAACCTATACTGTAGAAAATCCATGAAGCATGTGCTAAAGAGATATTTTATTAAAGAACACATAATGATGTAATTTCCTTTCGCCCATTTTTAAAGAGTATCTTTTCTAATCTCCAAATTCATGTCAGAAGTGGGATTCGAACCCACGTCTGCGAATGTAGACTGCGACCTGAACGCAGCGCCTTAGACCACTCGGCCATCCTGACTGACTTTTACACCATTTTGCATATCAAGTATTTAAGTGATATTGATTGTGGTGTAATACAATGAATAACAAGTGTGTTACGCGATAAAACTTTAAACTTTCCTCTTGACTTTCGTTTGAACGTCAAGAAGGACCATACTTGTAACTTAACAACCTATAATGTAGCAAAACCATGAAGCATGTGCTAGAGAGGTTTTTATTAAAGAACACATATTGATGTAATTTCCTTTCGCCCATTTTTAAAGAGTATCTTTTCTAATCTCCAAATTCATGTCAGAAGTGGGATTTCAACCCACGCTTAAAAAGGTAGACGGTGACTTGAACGCAGCGCATTAGACCACTCGGCCATGCTGACTGTCCTTTAAACCATTTTGTATGTCAAGTATTTAGGTGATTTTGATTGTGGTGTGATACAATGAATTAGAAGAATGTTACATGAAAAAACTTTACCCTTGTCCTGTCTTTCGTTTGAACGTCAAGAAGAATCGCATATGCAATTTAACAACCCATGTTGTAGAAAAACCATGAGCCATGATCTAGAGAGGTTATGCATTAATGAGCACAAACTGATGTAAGTTCCTTTCGCAAATTTTGAAAGAGTATCTTTTCTAATCTCCAAATTCATGTCAGAAGTGGGATTTCAACCCACGCTTACAAAGGTAGACGGTGACTTGAACGCAGCGCATTAGACCACTCGGCCATGCTGACTGTCCTTTAAACCATTTTGCATGTCAAGTATTTAGGTGATTTTGATTGTTGTGTGATATAATGAATTAGAAGTATATTACATGATAAAACTTTACCCTTGCTCCTGTCTTTCGCTTGAACGTCAAGAAGAACCGTATTTTTACTTTAACAACCTGTGTTGTAGAAAAACCATGAACCATGTGCTAGAGAGCTTTTTCATTAATGAACACATACTGATGTAATTTCCTTTTGCCAATTTTGAAAGGGTATCTTTTCTAATCTCCAAATTCATGTCAGAAGTGGGATTCGAACCCACGCCTACGAATGTAGACTGCGACCTGAACGCAACGCCTTAGCCTACTCGGCCATCCTGACTGTCTTTTACACCATTTCGCATATCAAGTATTTAAGTGATATTGATTGTGGTGTAATACAATGAATAACAAGAAACATTTCCTCCTGCCTTTCATTTGAACGTCAAGAAGGACCATACTTGTAACTTAACAACCTATACTGTAGTAAAACCATGAAGCATGTGCTAGAGAGATTTTTTATTAAAGATCACATACCGATGTAATATGTCAGAAGTGAGATTCGAACCCACGCCTACGAATGTAGAATTCGACCTGAACGCAGCGCCTTAGACCACTCGACCATCCTGACTTTCTTATAAACCATTTCGCATGTCAAGTATTTAAATGAAATTGATTGTGGTGTAATACAATGACTAACAAGTATGTTACACAATAAATCTGTCACCTTTGCTCCTGTCTTTCGTTTCAACGTCAAGAAGGACCATACCTGTAACTTAACAACCTATATTTTAGCAAAACCATGAAGCATGTGCTAGAGAGGTTTTTTATTAAGGAACACATACTGATGTAATTTCCTTTCGCCCATTTTTAAAAAGTATCTTTTCTAATCTCCAAATTCATGTCAGAAGCTGGATTCCAACCCAAGCCTACAAACGTAGACTGTGACTTGAACGCAGCGCATTAAACCACTCGGCCATCCTGACTGTCTTTTAAACTATTTTGCATGTCAAGAATTTATGTGATTTTGATTGTGGTGTGATACATTGAATTAGAAGTATATTACATGATAAAACTTTACCCTTGCTCCTGTCTCTCGCTTGAACGTCAAGAAGAACCGTATTTGTAATTTAACAACCTGTGTTGTAGAAAAATCATGAACCATGTGCTAGAGAGCTTTTTTATTAATGAACACATATTGATGTAATTTCCTTTCGCCAATTTTTAAAGAGTATCTTTTCTAATCTCCAAATTCATGCCAGAAGTGGGATTCCAACCCACGCCTGCGAACGTAGACTGTGACTTGAACGCAGCGCCTTAGACCACTCGGCCATCCTGACTATCTTTTAAACTATTTTGCATGTCAAGTATTTAGGTGATTTTGATTGTGGTGTGATACAATGACTAACAAGTATGTTACACTATAAATCATTCACCTTTGTTCCTGACTTCCGTTTCAACGTCCAGAAGGACCAAATTTGTAATTTAACAACCTATACTGTAGAAAAACCATGAAGCATGTGCTAGAAAGATATTTTATTAAAGAACACATACTGATGTAATTTCCTTTCGCCAATTTTGAAAAGGTATCTTTTTTAATCTCCAAATTCATGTCAGAAGTGGGATTCCAACCCACGCCTACGAATGTAGACTGCGACCTGAACGCAGCGCCTTTGACCACTCGGCCATCCTGACTATCATTTAAACTATTTTGCATGTCAAGTATTTAGGTGATTTTGATTGTGGTGTGATACAATGAATTAGAAGTATATTACATGATAAAACTTTACCCTTGCTCCTATCTTTCGCTTGAACGTCAAGAAGAACCGTATTTGTACTTTAACAGCCTGTGTTGTAGAAAAACCATGAACCATGAGCTAGAGAGCTTTTTCATTAATGAACACATACTGATGTAATTTCCTTTCGCCAATTTTGAAAGGGTATCTTTTCTAATCTCCAAATTCATGTCAGAAGTGGGATTCGAACCCACGCCTACGAATGTAGACTGCGACCTGCACGCAGCGCCTTAGACCACTCGGCTATCCTGACTGTATTTTGCACCATTTCGCATATCAAGTGTTTAAGTGATATTGATTGTGGTGTAATACAATGAATAACAAGTGTGTTACGCGATAACACTTAAACATTTCCCCCTGTCTTTCGTTTGAACGTCAAGAAGGACCATACTTGTAACTTAACAACCTATACTGTAGCAAAACCATGAAGCATGTGCCAGAGAGATTTTTTATTAAAGAACACATACTGATATAATATGTCAGAAGTGGGATTCGAACCCACGCCTACGAATGTAGACTGCGTCCTGAGCGCAGCGCCTTAGACCACTCGACCAACCTGACTATCTTTTAAACCATTTCGCATGTCAAGTATTTAAATGATATTGATTGTGGTGTAATGCAATGACTAACAAGTATGTTACACGATAAATCTTTCAACTTTGTTCCTGACTTCCGTTTCAACGGCCAGAAAGACCAAATTTGTAATTTAACAACCTATACTGTAGAAAAACCATGAAGTAGGTGCTAGAGAGATATTTTATTAAAGAACACATACTGATGTAATTTCCTTTCGCCCAATTATAAAGAGTATCTTTTCTAATCTCCAAATTCAGGTCAGAAGTGGGATTCCAACCCACGCCTACGAACGTAGACTGTGACTTGAACAAAGCGTCTTAGACCACTCGGCCATCTGACTGTCTTTTAAACTATTTTGCATGTCAAGTATTTATGTGATTTTGATTGTGGTGTGTTACATTGAATTAGAAGTATACTACATGATAAAACTTTACCCTTGTTCCTGTCTTTCGCTTGAACGTCAAGAAGAACCGTATTTGTAGTTTAACAGCCTGTGTTGCAGAAAAACAATGAACCATGGGCTAGAGAGCTTTTTCATTAATGAACACATACTGATGTAATTTCCTTTCGCCAATTTTGAAAGGTTATCTTTTCTAATCTCCGAATTCATGTCAGAAGTGGGATTCGAACCCACGCCTACGAATGTAGACTGCGACCTGAACGCAGCGCCTTAGACCACTCGGCCATCCTGACTGTCTCTTACACCATTTCGCATATCAAGTATTTAAGTGATATTGATTGTGGTGTAATACAATGAATAACAAGTGTGTTACGAGATAAAACTTAAACATTTCCTCCCGTCTTTCGTTTGAACGTCAAGAAGGACCATACTTGTAACTTAACAACCTATACTGTAGCAAAACCATGAAGCGTGTGCTAGAGAGGTTTTTTATTAAAGAACACATACTGATGTAATTTCCTTTCGCCCATTTTTAAAGAGTATCTTTTCTAATCTCCTAATTCATGTCAGATGTGGGATTCCAACCCACGCCTACGAACGTAGACTGTGACTTGAACGCAGCGTCTTAGACCACTCGGCCATCTGACTGTCTTTTAAGCTAGTTTTCATGTCAACCATTTAAGTGATTTTGATTGTGGTGTGATATAATGAATTAGAAGTATATGACATGATAAAACTTTACCCTTGCTCCTATCTTTCGCTTGAACGTCAACAACAACCGTATTTGTAATTTAACAGCCTGTGTTGTAGAAAATCCATGAACCATGTGCTAGAGAGTTTTCTCATTAATGAACACATACTGATGTAATTTCCTTTCGCCAATTTTGAAAGGGTAACTTTCGTAATCGCCACATTCATGTCAGAAGTGGGATTCGAACCTAAGCCTACGAATGTAGACTGCGACCTGAACGCAGCGCCTTAGACTACTCGGCCATCCTGACTGTCTTTTACACCATTTCGCATACTAAGTATTGAAGTGATATTGATTGTGGTGTAATACAATGAATAACAAGTGTGTTACGCGATAAAACTTAAACATTTCCTCCTGTCTTTCGTTTGAACGTCAAAAAGGACCATACTTGTAACTTAACAACCTATACTGTAGCAAAACCATGAAGCGTGTGCTAGAGAGGTTTTTTATTAAAGAACACATACTGATGTAATTTCCTTTCGCCCATTTTTAAAGCGTATCTTTTCTAATCCCCAAATTCATGACAGAAGTGGGATTTCAACCCACGCCTACGAACGTAGACTGTGACTTGAACGCAGCGCCTTAGACCACTCGGCTATCCTGACTGACTTTTAAACCATTTCGCATATGAAGTATTTAAGTGATATTGATTGTGGTGTAATACAATGAATTAGAAGTATATTACATGATAAAACTTTACCCTTGCTCCTGTCTCTCGCTTGAACGTCAAGAAAAACCGTATTTGTTATTTAACAACCTGTGTTATAGAAAAATCATGAACCATGTGCTAGAGAGCTTTTTTATTAAAGAACACATACTGATGTAATTTCCTTTCGCCCATTTTTAAAGGGTATCTTTTGTAAACTTCAAATTTATGTCAGAAGTAGGATTCGAACCCTTGCCTACGAATGTAGTCTGCGACCTGAACGCAACGCCTTAGACCACTCGGCCATCCTGACTGTCTTTTAAACCATTTCGCATATCAAGTATTTAAGTGATATTGATTGTGGTGTAATACAATGACTAACAAAGATGTTACGCGATAGATTTTTCAACTTTGCTCCTGACTTGCCTTTGAACGTCCAGAAGGACCATATTTGTAATTTAACAACCTATACTGTAGAAAAACCATGAAGCATGTGCTAGAGAGATTTTTTATTAAAGAACACATACTGATGTAATTTCCTTTCGCCCATTTTTAAAGAGTATCTTTTCTAATCTCCACGTTCATGTAAGAAGTGGGATTCCAACCCACTCCTACGAACGTAGACTGTGCCTCGAACGCAGCGCCTTAGACCACACGGTCATCCTGACTATCTTTTAAACTAGTTTTCTTGTCAAGTATTTAGGTGATTTTGATTGTGGTGTGATATAATGAATTAGAAGTATATGACATGATAAAACTTTACCCGTGCTCCTATCTTTCGCTTGAACGTCAAGATGAACCGTATTTGTAATTTAACAGCCTATGTTGTAGAAAATCCATGAACCATGTGCTAGAGAGCTTTTTCATTAATGAACACAGACTGATGTAAATTCTTTTCGCCAATTTTGAAAGGGTAACTTTCGTAATCTCCACATTCATGTCAGAAGTGGGATTCGAACCTAAGCCTACGAATGTAGACTGCGACCTGAACGCAGCGCTTTAGACTACTCGGCCATCCTGACTGTCTTTTACACCATTTCGCACACTAAGTATTGAAGTGATATTGATTGTGGTGTAATACAATGAATAACAAGTGTGTTACGCGATAAAACTTAAACATTTCCTCCTGTTTTTCGTTTGAGCGTCAAAAAGGACCATACTTGTAACTTAACAACCTATACTGCAGCAAAAGCATGAAGAATGTGCTAGAGAGTTTTTTATTAAAGAACACATACTGATGTAATTTCCTTTCGCCCATTTTTAAAGAGCAACTTTTCTAATCTCCAAATTCATGTCAGAAGTGGAATTCCAACCCACGCACACGAACGTAGACTGTGACTTGAACGGAGCGTCTTAGACCACTCGGTCATCCCGACTGTCTTTTAAACTATTTTGCATGTCAAATATTTAGGTGATTTTGATTGTGGTGTGATACATTGAATTAGAAGTATATTACAAGATAAAACTTCACCCTTGCTTCTGTCTCTCGCTTGAACGTCAAGAAGAACCGTATTTGTAATTTAACAGCCTGTGTTGTAGAAAAACCATGAACCATGTGCTAGAGAGCTTTTTCATTAATGAACATATACTGATGTAATTTCCTTTCGCCAATTTTGAAAGGGCATCTTTTCAAATCTCCAAATTCATGTCAGAAGTGGGATTCGAACCCACGCCTACGAATGTAGACTGCGACCTGAACGCAGCGCCTTAGACCACTCGGCCATCCTGACTGTCTCTTACACTATTTCGCATATCAAGTATTTAAGTGATATTGATTGTGGTGTAATACAATGAATAACAAGTGTGTTACGAGATAAAACTTAAACATTTCCTCCTGTCTTTCGTTTGAACGTCAAGAAGGACCATACTTGTAACTTAACAACCTATACTGTAGCAAAACCATGAAGCGTGTGCTAGAGAGGTTTTTTATTAAAGATCACATACTGATGTAATTTCCTTTCGCCCATTTTTAAAGAGTATCTTTTCTAATCTCCTAATTCATGTCAGATGTGGGATTCCAACCCACGCCTACGAACGTAGACTGTGACTTGAACGCAGCGTCTTAGACCACTCGGCCATCCTGACTGTCTTTTAAACTATTTTGCATGTCAAGTATTTATGTGATTTTGATTGTGGTGTGATACATTGAATTAGAAGTATATTACATGATAAAACTTTACCCTTGCTCCTGTCTCTCGCTTGAACGTCAAGAAGAACCGTATTTGTAATTTAACAGCCTGTGTTGTAGAAAAACCATGAACCATGAGCTAGAGAGCTTTTTCATTAATGAACACATACTGATGTAATTTCATTTCGCCAATTTTAAAAGGGTATCTTTTCTAATCTCCAAATTCATGTCAGAAGTGGGATTCGAATCCACGCCTACGAATGTAGACTGCGACCTGAACGCAGCGCCTAAGACCACTCGGCCATTCTGACTATCTTTTAAACTATTTTGCATGTCAAGTATTTAGGGGATTTTGATTTTGGTGTGATACAATGAATTAGAAGTATGTTACGCGATAAAAGTTTAACCTTTGCTCCTGACTTTCGTTTGAACGTCAAGAAGGACCATACTCGTAATTTGACAACCTATACTGTAGCAAAACCCTGAAGCATGTGCTAGAGAGGTTTTTTACTAAAGAACACATATTGATGTAATTTCCTTTCGCCCATTTTTAAAGAGTATCTTTTCCAATCTCCACATTCATGTCAGAAGTGGGATTCGAACCCACGCCTACGAATGTAAACTGCAACCTGAACGCAGCGCCTTAGACCACTCGGCCATCCTGACTGTCTCTTACACCATTTTGCATATCAAGTATTTAAGTGATATTGATTGTGGTGTAATACAATGAATAACAAGTGTGTTACGCGATAAAACTTAAACATTTCCTCCTGTCTTGCGTTTGAACGTCAAGAAGGACCATACTTGTAACTTAACAACCTATACTTTAGCAAAACCATGAAGCATGTGCTAGAGAGGTTTTTTATTAAAGAACACATACTGATGTAATTTCCTTTCGCCCATTTTTAAAGAGTATCTTTTCTAATCTCCAAATTCATGTCAGATGTGGGATTCCAACCCACGCCTACGAACGTAGACTGTGACTTGAACGCAGCGTCTTAGACCACTCGGCCATCTGACTGTCTTTTAAGCTAGTTTTCATGTCAACTATTTAAGTGATTTTGATTGTGGTGTGATATAATGAATTAGAAGTATATGACATGATAAAACTTTACCCTTGCTCCTATCTTTCGCTTGAACGTCAACAAGAACCGTATTTGTAATTTAACAGCCTGTGTTGTAGAAAATCCATGAACCATGTGCTAGAGAGTTATCTCATTCATGAACACATACTGATGTAATTTCCTTTCGCCAATTTTGAAAGGGTAACTTTCGTAATCGCCACATTCATGTCAGAAGTGGGATTCGAACCTAAGCCTACGAATGTAGACTGCGACCTGAACGCAGCGCTTTAGACTACTCGGCCATCCTGACTGTCAATTACACCATTTCGCATACTAAGTATTGAAGTGATATTGATTGTGGTGTAATACAATGAATAACAAGTGTGTTACGCGATAAAACTTAAACATTTCCTCCTGTCTTTCGTTTGAACGTCAAAAAGGACCATACTTGTAACTTAACAACCCATACTGTAGCAAAACCATGAAGCATGTGCTAGAGAGGTTTTTTATTAAAGAACACATACTGATGTAATTTCCTTTCGCCCATTTTTAAAGAGTATCTTTTCTAATCCCCAAATTCATGACAGAAGTGGGATTTCAACCCACGCCTACGAACGTAGACTGTGACTTGAACGCAGCGCCTTAGACCACTCGGCTATCCTGACTGACTTTTAAACCATTTCGCATATGAAGTATTTAAGTGATATTGATTGTGGTGTAATACAATGAATTAGAAGTATATTACATGATAAAACTTTACCCTTGCTCCTGTCTCTCGCTTGAACGTCAAGAAAAACCGTATTTGTTATTTAACAACCTGTGTTGTAGAAAAATCATGAACACTGTGCTAGAGAGCTTTTTTATTAATGAACACATACTGATGTAATTTCCTTTCGCCAATTTTGAAAGGGTATCTTTTGTAAACTTCAAATTTATGTCAGAAGTAGGATTCGAACCCATGCCTACGAATGTAGTCTGCGACCTGAACGCAGCGCCTTAGACCACTCGTCCATACTGACTGACTTTTAAACCATTTCGCATATCAAGTATTTAAGTGATATTGATTGTGGTGTAATACAATGACTAACAAAGATGTTACTCGATAGATTTTTCAACTTTGCTCCTGACTTGCCTTTGAACGTCCAGAAGGATATTTGTAATTTAACAACCTATACTGTAGAAAAACCATGAAGCATGTGCTAGAGAGATTTTTTATTAAAGAACACATACTGATGTAATTTCCTTTCGCCCATTTTTAAAGAGTATCTTTTCTAATCTCCACGTTCATGTAAGAAGTGGGATTCCAACCCACTCCTACGAACGTAGACTGTGCCTCGATGGCAACGCCTTAGACCACACGGCCATCCTGACTATCTTTTAAACTAGTTTTCTTGTCAAGTATTTAGGTG
This sequence comes from Hydractinia echinata, assembly GCA_030067915.1. NCBI lineage: Eukaryota > Metazoa > Cnidaria > Hydrozoa > Anthoathecata > Hydractiniidae > Hydractinia > Hydractinia echinata. The sequence continues at coordinate 1,283,195 of JASGCC010000101.1, read as the reverse complement.
ATTTTGATTGTGGTGTGATATAATGAATTAGAAGTATATGACATGATAAAACTTTACCCGTGCTCCTATCTTTCGCTTGAACGTCAAGATGAACCGTATTTGTAATTTAACAGCCTGTGTTGTAGAAAATCCATGAACCATGTGCTAGAGAGCTTTTTCATTAATGAACACATACTGATGTAAATTCTTTTCGCCAATTTTGAAAGGGTAACTTTCGTAATCTCCACATTCATGTCAGAAATGGGATTCGAACCTACGCCTACGAATGTAGACTGCGACCTGAACGCAGCGCCTTAGACTACTCGGCCATCCTGACTGTCTTTTACACCATTTCGCATACTAAGTATTGAAGTGATATTGATTGTGGTGTAATACAATGAATAACAAGTGTGTTACGCGATAAAACTTAAACATTTCCTCCTGTCTTTCGTTTGAGCGTCAAAAAGGACCATACTTGTAACTTAACAACCTATACTGCAGCAAAAGCATGAAGAATGTGCTAGAGAGTTTTTTTATTAAAGAACACATACTGATGTAATTTCCTTTCGCCCATTTTTAAAGAGTAACTTTTCTAATCTCCAAATTCATGTCAGAAGTGGGATTCCAACCCACGCATACGAACGTAGACTGTGACTTGAACGCAGCGTCTTAGACCACTCGGTCATCCTGACTGTCTTTTAAACTATTTTGCATGTCAAATATTTAGGTGATTTTGATTGTGGTGTGATACATTGAATTAGAAGTATATTACATGATAAAACTTTACCCTTGCTCCTGTCTCTCGTTTGAACGTCAAGAAAAACCGTATTTGTAATTTAACAACCTGTGTTGTAGAAAAACCATGAACCATGTGCTAGAGAGCTTTTTTATTAATGAACACATACTGATGTAATTTCTTTTCGCCAATTTTGAAAGGGTATCTTTTGTAATCTTCAAATTCATGTCAGAAGTGGGATTCGAACCCATGCCTACGAATGTAGACTGCGACCTGAACGCAGCGCCTTAGACCACTCGGCCATCCTGACTGTCTTTTACACAATTTCGCATATCAAGTATTGAAGTGATATTGATTGTGGTGTAATACAATGAATAACAAGTGTGTTACGCGATAAAACTTAAACATTTCCTCCTGTTTTTCGTTTGAACATCAAAAAGGACCATACTTGTAACTTAACAATCTATACTGTAGCAAAACCATGAAGCATGCGCTAGGGAGGTTTTTTATTGAAGAACACATACTGATGTAATTTCCTTTCGCCCATTTTTAAAGAGTATCTTTTCCAATTTCTAATCCTCAAATTCATGTCAGAAGTGGGATTCCAACCCACGCATACGAACGTAGACTGTGACTTGAACGCAGCGTCTTAGACCACTCGGCCATCCTGACTGTATTTTAAACTATTTTGCATGTCAAATATTTAGGTGATTTTGATTGTGGGGTGATACATTGAATTAGAAGTATATTACATGATAAAACTTTACCCTTGCTCCTGTTTCTCGCTTTAACATCAAGAAGAACCGTATTTGCAATTTAACAACCTGTGTTGTAGAAAAACCATGCACCATGTGCTAGAGGGCTTTTTCATTAATGAACACATACTGATGTAATTTCTTTTCCCCAATTTTTAAAGAGTATCTTTTCTAATCTCCAAATTCATGTCAGAAGTGGGATTCGAACCCACGGCAGGGATTGTAGACTGCGACGTGAACGCAGCTCCTTAGACCACTCGGCCATCCTGACTGTCTTTCAAATCATTTTTTATGTCAAGGATTTAGGTAATTTTGATTCTGGAGTGATACAATGAATTAAAAGTATGTTACGCGTTAAAAGTTTAACCTTTGCTCCTGACTTTCGTTTGAACGTCAAGAAGGACCATACTCGCAATTTAACAACCTATACTGTAGCAAAACCATGAAGCATGTGCTAGAGAGGTTCTTTATTAAAGAACACATACTGATGTAATTTCCTTTCGCCATTTTTACAGAGTTTCTTTTGTAATCTCCAAATTCATGTCAGAAGTGGAATTCCAACCCACGCCTACAAACGTAGAATGTGACATGTACGCAACGTCTTAGACCACTCGGCCATCCTGACTGTCTTTTAAACCATTTTGTATGTCAAGTATTTAGGTGATTTTGATTGTGGTGTGATACAATGAGTTAGAAGTATGTTACATGATAAAACTTTACCCTTGTCCTGTCTTTCGTTTGAACGACAAGAAGAACCGTATTTGCAATTTAAAAACCCATGTTGTAGAAAAATCATGAACCATGTGCTACAGAGGTTTTTCATTAATGAACACATACTGATGTAATTTTTTTCGCCAATTTTTAAAGAGAATCTTTTCTAATCCCCCAAAATATGTCAGAAGTGGGATTCCCACCCACGCCTACGAATGTAGACTGCGACCTGAATGCAGCGCATTAGACCACTCGGCTATCCTGACTGTCTTTCAAACTATTTTTTATGTCAAGGATTTAGGTGATTTTGATTCTGGAGTGATACAATGAATTAGAAGTATGTTACGCGATAAAAGTTTAATCTTTGCTCCTGACTTTTGTTTGAACGTCAAGAAGGACCATACTTGTAATTTAACAACCTATACTGTAGCAAAACCATGAAGCATGTGCTAGAGAGGTTTTTTATTAAAGAACACATACTGATGTAATTTCCTTTCGCCCATTTTTGAAGAGTATCTTTTCTAATCTCCAAATTCAAGTCAGAAGTGGGATTCCAACCCACGCCTACGAACGTAGACTGTGACTTGTACGCAGCGCTTTAGACCACTCGGCCATCCTGACTGTCTTTTAAACCATTTTGTATGTCAAGTATTTAGGTGATTTTGATTGTGGTGTGATACAATGAATTAGAAGTATGATTCACGATAAAACTTTACCCTTGTCCTGTCTTTCGTTTGAACGTCAAGAAGAACCGTATTTGCAATTTAACAACCCATGTTGTAGAAAAACCATGAACCATGTGCAAGAGAGGTTTTTCATTAATGAACACATACTGATGTAATTTCTTTTCGCCAATTTTTAAAGAGAATCTTTTCTAATCCCCAAAAATATCTCAGAAGTGGGATTCCCACCCACGCCTACGAATGTAGACTGCGACCTGAACGCAGCGCCATAGACCACTCGGCCATCCTGACTGTCTTTTAAACCATTTTGTATGTCAAGTATTTAGGTGATTTTGATTGCGGTGTGATACAGTGAATTAGAAGTATGTTACATGACAAAACTTTACCCTTGTCCTGTCTTTCGTTTGAACGTCAAGAAGAACCGTATTTGAAATTTAACAACCCATGTTGTAGAAAAACCATGAACCATGTGCTAGAGAGGTTTTTTATTAAAGAACACATACTGATGTAACTTCCTTTCGCCCATTTTTAAAGAGTATCTTTTCTAATCTCCAAATTCATGTGAGAAGTGGGATTCCAACCCACGCCTACGAACGTAGACTGTGACTTGAACGCAGCGCTTTAGACCACTCGGCCATCCTGACTGTCTTTTAAACCATTTCGCATATCAATAATTTAAGTGATATTGATTGTGGTGTAACACAATGAATAACAAGTATGTTACGCGATAAAAATTTAACCTCTCCTCCTGACTTTCGTTTGAACGTCAAGAAGGACCATACTCGTAATTTAACGACCTATACTGTAGCAAAACCGTGAAGCATGTGCTAGAGAGATTTTTTATTAAAGAAAAAAAACTGATGTAATTTTGTTTCGCCCATTTTTAAAGAGTATCTTTTCCAATCTCCAAATGCATGTCAGAAGTGGGATTCCAACCCACGCCTACGAACGTAGGCTGTGACATGAACGCAGCGCTTTAGACCATTCGGCCCTCCTGACTGTCTTTCAAACCATTTTGTATGTCAAGTATATAGGTGCTTTTGATTGTGGTGTGATACAATGAATTAGAAGTATGTTACATGATAAAACTGTACCTTTGTCATGTATTTCGTTTGAACGTCAAGAAGAACCGTATTTGCAATTTAACAACCCATGTTGTAGAAAAACCATGAACCATGTGCTAGAGAAGTTTTTTATTAAAGAACACATACTGATGTAACTTCCTTTCGCCCATTTTTAAAGAGTATCTTTTCTAATCTCCAAATTCATGTGAGAAGTGGGATTCCAACCCACGCCTACGAACGTAGACTGTGACTTGAACGCAGCGCCTTAGACCACTCGGCTATCCTGACTGACTTTCAAACCATTTCGCATATCAAGTATTGAAGTGATGTTGATTGTGGTGTAACACAATGAATAACAAGTATGTTACGCGATAAAAATTTAACCTCTCCTCCTGACTTTCGTTTGAACGTCAAGAATGACCATACTCGTAATTTAACGACCTATACTGTAGCAAAACCGTGAAGCCTACGAACGTAGACTGTGACTTGAACGCAGTGCCATAGACCACTCGGCCATCCTGACTGTCTTTCAAACCATTTTGAATGTCAAGTATTTAGGTGATTTTGATTGTGGTGTGATACAATGAATTAGAAGTATGTTACATGATAAAACTTTACCCTTGTCCTGTCTCTTTTTTGAACGTCAAGAAGAACCGTATTTGCAATTTAACAACCCATGTTGTAGAAAAACCATGAACCATGTGCTAGAGAGGTTTTTCATTAATGAACACATACTGATGTAATTTCCTTTCGCCAATTTTTAAAAAGAATCTTTTCTAATCCCCGAAAATATCTCAGAAGTGGGATTCGAACCCAGGCCTACGAATGTAGACTGCGACCTGAACGCAGCGCCTTAGCCCACTCGGCCATCATGACTGTCTTTTACACCATTTCGCATATCAATAATTTAAGTGATATTGATTGTGGTGTAACACAATGAATAACAAGTATGTTACGCGATAAAACTTTAACCTCTCCTCCTGACTTTCGTTTGAACGTCAAGAAGGACCATACTCGTAACTTAACAACCTATAATGTAGCAAAAACATGAAGCATGTCCTAGAGAGATTTTTTATTAAAGAACACATACTCATGTAATTTTCTTTTGCCCATTTTTAAAGAGTGTCTTTTCTAATCCCCAAAAATATGTTTGAAGTGAGATTCCAACCCACGCCTACGAACGTAGACTGTGACCTGAACGCAGCGCCTTAGACCACTCTGCCATCCTGACTATCTTTTAAACCATTTCGCAAATCAAGTATTTAAATGATATTAATTGTGGTGTAATAGAATAAATAACAAGTATGTTCCGCGATAAAAGTTTAACCTTTACTCCTGACTTTCGTTTGAACGTCAAGAAAGACCATACTCGTAATTCAACAACCTATACTGTAGCAAAACCATGAAGCATGTGCTAGAGAGGTTTTTTATTCAAGAACCCATACTGATGTAATTTCCTTTCGCCCATTTTTATAGAATATCTTTTCTAATCTCTAAATTCATGTCAGAAGTGGAATTCCAACCCACGCCTAAGAACGTAGAGTGTGACTTGAACGCAGCGCCTTAGACCACACGGCCATCCTGACTATCTTTTAAACTATTTTGCATGTCAAGTATTTAGGTGATTTTGATTGTGGTGTGATACATTGAATTAGAGGTATATTACATGATAAAACTTTACCCTTCCTCCTATCTTTCGTTTGAACGTCAAGAAGAACCGTATTTGTAATTTATCAGCCTGTGTTGTAGAAAAACCATGAACCATGTGCTAGACAGCTTTTTCATTAGTGAACACATGCTGATGTAATATCTTTTTGCCAATTTTGAAAGGGTATCTTTTCTTATCTCCAAATTCATGTCAGAAGTGGGATTCGAACCCACGACTACGAATGTAGGCTTCGACCTGAATACAGCGTCTTAGATCACTCGGCCATCCTGACTAACTTTTAAACTATTTTGCATGTGAAGTATTTAGGTGATTTTGATTGTGATGTGATACAATGAATTAGAAGTATGTTACATGATAAAACTTTGCCCTTGTCCTGTCTTTCGTTTGAACGTCAAGAAGAACCGTATTTTTAAAGTAACAACCTGAGTTGTAGACAATCCATGAACCATGTGCTAGAGAGGTTTTTCATTAATCAACACATGCTGATGTAATTTCTTTTGCCCAATTTTTATAGAGAATCTTTTCTAATCCCCAAATACATGTCAAAAGTGGGATTCGAACCCAAGTCTACGAATGTAGACTAACTGCGACCTGAACGCAGTGTCTTAGACCATCGGCCATCCTGACTAACTTTTAAACTATTTTGCATGTCAAGTATTTAGGTGATTTTGATTGTGATGTGATACAATGAATTAGAAGTATGTTACATGATAAAACGTTACCCTTGCTCCTGTCTTTCGCTTGAACGTCAAGAAGAACCGTATTTGTAATTTAACAAGCTGTGTTGTAGAAGAAGCATAAACCATGTGCTAGAGAACTTTTTCATTAATGAACACATACTGATGTAATTTCTTTTCGGCCATTTTTAAAGAGTATCTTTTCTAATCTCCAAATTCATGTTAGTAGTGGGATTCCAACCCACGCCTACGAACGTAGACTGTGACATGAACGCAGCGCCTTAGACCACTCGGCCATCCTGACTATCTTTTAAACCATTTCGCATATCAAGTATTTAAGTGATATTGACTGTGGTGTAATACAATGAATTAGATGTATGTTACGTGATAAATCTTTAACCTTTGCTCCTGACTTTCCTTTGAACGTCCAGAAGGACCATATTTGTAATTTAACAACATATACTGTAGAAAAACCATGAAGCATGTCCTAGAGAGAATTTTTATTAAAGAACACATACTGATGTAATTTTCTTACGCCCATTTTTAAAGAGTATCTTTTCAAATCTCCAAATTCATACCAGAAGTGGATTCCAACCCACGCCTACGAACGTAGACTGTGACTTGAACGCAGCGCCTTAGACCACTCGGCCATCCTGTCTTTTAAACTATTTTGCATGTCAAGTATTTATGTGATTTTGATTGTGGTGTGATACATTGAATTAGAAGTATATTACATGATAAAACTTTACCCTTGCTCCTGTCTCTCGCTTGAACGTCAAGAAGAACCGTATTTGTAATTTAACAACCTGTGTTGTATAGAAATCATGAACCATGTGCTATAGAGCTTTTTTATTAATGAACACATACTGATGTAATTTCCTTTCGCCAATTTTGAAAGGGTATCTCTTCTTACCTACAAATTCATGTCAGAAGTGGGATTCGAACGCACGCCTACCAATGTAAACTTCGACCTGAACGAGGCGCCTTAGATCACTCGGCCATCCTGACTGCTTTTTAAACCGTTTTTTATGTCAAGTATTTAGGTGAGTTTGATTGTGGAGTGATGCAATGAATTAGATGTATGTTACGCAATAAAAGTTTAACCTTTCCTCCTGACTTTCGTTTGAACGTCAAGAAGGACCATACTCGTAACTTAACAACCTATAATGTAGCAAAACCATGAAGCATGTGCTAGAGAGATTTTTTATTAAAGAACACATTCTGATGTAATTTCCTTTCGCCCATTTTTAAAGAGTATCTCTTCTTATCTACAAATTCATGTCAGAAGTGGGATTCGAACCCACGCCTACGAGCGTGGAATGTGACATGAACGCAGCGCCTTAGACCACTCGACCATCCTGACTGTCTTTTAAACCATTTCTCATTACTAGTTTTTAAATGATATTGATTGTGGTGTAATACAATAACTAACAAAGATGTGACGCGATAAATTTTTCAACTTTGCGCCTGACTTGCTTTTGAACGTCCATGAGGACCATATTTGTAATTTAACAACCTATACTGTAGAAAAACCATGAAGCATGTGCCATAGAGATTTTTTATTAAAGAACACATACTGATGTAATTTCCTTTCGCCCATTTTTAAAAAGTATCTTTTCTAATCTCCAAATTCATGTCATAAGTGGGATTCCAACCCACACCTACGAACTTAGACTGTGACTTGAACGCAGCGCCTTAGACCACTCGGCCATTCTGACTATCTTTTAAACTATTTTGCATGTCAAGTATTTAGGTGGTGTTGATTGTGGGGTGATACAATGAATTAGAAGTATATTACATAATAAAACTTTGCCCTTGCTCCTATCTTTCGCTTGAACGTCAAGAAGAACCGTATTTGTAATTTAACAACTTATACTGTAGCAAAACCTTGAAGCATGTGGTAGAGAGGTTTTATATTAAAGAACACATACTGATGTAATTTCCTTTCGTCCATTTTTAAAGGGTATCTTTTCTAATCCCCAAAATTATGTCAGAAGTGGGATTCGAACCCAGGCCTACCAATGTAGACTGCGACGTGAACGCGGCGCCTTAGACCACTCGACCATCCTGACTATATTTTAATCCATTTTGCATGTCAAGTGTTTAAATGATATTGATTGTGGTGTAATACAATGAGTAACAAGTATGTTACACGATAAATCTTTCACCTTACCTCCTGACTTTCCTTTGAACGTTCAGAAGGACCATATTTATAATTTAACAACCTATACTGTAGAAAAACCATGAACGATGTGCTAGAGAGATATTTTATTAAAGAACACGTACTGATGTAATTTCCTTTCGACCATTTTTAAAGAGCATCTTTTCTTATCTCCAAATTCATGTCAGAAGTGGGATTTCAAGCCACGCCTACGAACGTAGACTGTGACTTGAACGCAGCGCCTTAGACCACTCGGCCATCTTGACTGTCTTCAAACCATTTTTTATGTCAAGTATTTATGTGATTTTGATTGAGGAGTGATACAATGAATTATAAGTATGTTACGCGATAAAAGTGTAACCTTTGCTCCTGACTTTCGTTTGAACGTCAAGAAGGACAATACTCGTAATTTAACAACCTATACTGTAGCAAAACCATGAAGCATGTGCTAGAGAGAATTTTTATTAAAGAACACATATTGATGTAGTTTCCTTTCGCCCATTTTTAAAGAGTATCTTTTCTAATCTTCAGATTCAAGTCAGAAGTGGGATTCCAACCCACGCCTACGAATGTAGACTGTGACTTGAACGCAGCTCTTTGACCACTCGGCTATCCTGACTGACGTTTAAACCATTTTGCATATCAAGTATTTAAATGATATTAATTGTGGTGTAATACAATTAATAACAAGTATGTTACGCGACAAAACTTAAACTTTTCCACCTGTGTTTCGGTTGAACATCAAGAAGGACCATACTTGTAGTTTAACAACCTATACTGTAGCAAAACCATGAAACATGTGCTAGAGAGGTTTTATATTAAAGAACACATACTGATGTAATTTCCTTTCGCCCATTTTTAAAGGGTATCTTTTCTAATCCCCAAAATTATGTCAGAAGTGGGATTCGAACCCACGCCTACAAAGGTAGACTGCGACTTGAACCTTAGACCACTCGACCATCCAGACTATCTTTTAACCCATTTTGCATGTCAAGTGTTTATGTAATTTTGATTGTGGTGTGATACAATGAATTAGAAATATGTTACATGATAAAACTTTACCCTTGTCTTGTCTTTCGTTTGAACGTCAAGAAGAACCGTATTTGCAATTTAACAACCCATGTTGTAGAAAAACCATGAACCCTGTGCTAGAGAGTTTTTTCATTAATGAACACATACTGATGTAATTTCCTTTCGCCAATTTTAAAGAGAATCTTTTCTAATCCCCCAAAATATGTCAGAAGTGGGATTCGAACCCACGCATACGAATGTAGACTACGACTTGAACGCAGCGCATTAGACCACTCTGCCATCCTGACTGTCTTTCAAACCATTTTTTATGTCAAGGATTTAGGTGATTTTGATTCTGGAGTGATACAATGAATTAGAAGTATGTTACATGATAAAACTTTACCCTTGTCCTGTCTTTCGCTTGAACGTCAGGAAGAACCGTATTTGTAATTTAACAACCTATACTGTAGCAAAACCATGAAGCATGTGCTAGAGATATTTTTCATTAATGAACACATACTGATGTAATTTCCTTTCGCCAATTTTTAAAGAGTATCTTTTCTAATCTCCAAATTCATGTCAGAAGTGGGATTCCAACCCACGCCTACGAACGTAGAATGTGACTTGAACGCAGCGCCTTAGACCAATCGGCCATCCTGACTGTCTTTCAAAATATTTTTTATGTCAAGGATTTAGGTGATTTTAATTCTGGAGTGATACAATGAATTAGAAGTATGTTATGTGATAAAAGTTTAACCTTTCCTCCTGACTTTCGTTTGAACGTCAAGAAGGATCATACTCGTAATTTAACAACCTATACTGTAGCAAAACCATGAAGCATGTGCAAGAGAGATTTTTTATTAAAGAACACATACTGATGTAATTTCCTTTCGCCCATTTATAAAGAGTATCTTTTCTAATCTCCAAATCAATGACAGAAATGTGATTTCAACCCACGCCTACGAACGTAGACTGTGTGCAAGAGAGATATTTTAGTAAAGAACACATACTGATGTAATTTCCTTTCGCCCATTTTTAAAGAGTAACTTTTCTAATCTCCAAATTCATGTCCGAAGTGGGATTCCAACCCACGCCTACGAACGTAGACTGTGACTTGAACGCAGCGCCTTAGACCACTCGGCTATCCTGACTGACTTTCAAACCATTTCGCATATCAAGTATTTAAGTGGTATTGATTGTGGTGTAATACAGTGAATAACAAGTTGTTACGGGATAAAACTTTAACCTTTCCTCCTGACTTTCGTTTGAACGTAAAGAAGGGCCATACTTGTAATTTAACAACCTATACTGTAGTAAAACCATGAAGCATGTGCCATAGAGATTTTTTATTAAAGAACACATACTGATGTAATTTCCTTTCGCCCATTTTTAAAAAGTATCTTTTCTAATCTCCAAATTCATGTCATAAGTGGGATTCCAACCCACACCTACGAACTTAGACTGTGACTTGAACGCAGCGCCTTAGACCACTCGGCCATTCTGACTATCTTTTAAACTATTTTGCATGTCAAGTATTTAGGTGGTGTTGATTGTGGGGTGATACAATGAATTAGAAGTATATTACATAATAAAACTTTGCCCTTGCTCCTATCTTTCGCTTGAACGTCAAGAAGAACCGTATTTGTAATTTAACAACTTATACTGTAGCAAAACCTTGAAGCATGTGGTAGAGAGGTTTTATATTAAAGAACACATACTGATGTAATTTCCTTTCGTCCATTTTTAAAGGGTATCTTTTCTAATCCCCAAAATTATGTCAGAAGTGGGATTCGAACCCAGGCCTACCAATGTAGACTGCGACGTGAACGCGGCGCCTTAGACCACTCGACCATCCTGACTATATTTTAATCCATTTTGCATGTCAAGTGTTTAAATGATATTGATTGTGGTGTAATACAATGAGTAACAAGTATGTTACACGATAAATCTTTCACCTTACCTCCTGACTTTCCTTTGAACGTTCAGAAGGACCATATTTATGATTTAACAACCTATACTGTAGAAAAACCATGAACGATGTGCTAGAGAGATATTTTATTAAAGAACACGTACTGATGTAATTTCCTTTCGACCATTTTTAAAGAGCATCTTTTCTTATCTCCAAATTCATGTCAGAAGTGGGATTTCAAGCCACGCCTACGAACGTAGACTGTGACTTGAACGCAGCGCCTTAGACCACTCGGCCATCTTGACTGTCTTCAAACCATTTTTTATGTCAAGTATTTATGTGATTTTGATTGAGGAGTGATACAATGAATTAGAAGTATGTTACGCGATAAAAGTGTAACCTTTGCTCCTGACTTTCGTTTGAACGTCAAGAAGGACCATACTCGTAATTTAACAACCTATACTGTAGCAAAACCATGAAGCATGTGCTAGAGAGAATTTTTATTAAAGAACACATATTGATGTAGTTTCCTTTCGCCCATTTTTAAAGAGTATCTTTTCTAATCTTCAGATTCAAGTCAGAAGTGGGATTCCAACCCACGCCTACGAATGTAGACTGTGACTTGAACGCAGCTCTTTGACCACTCGGCTATCCTGACTGACGTTTAAACCATTTTGCATATCAAGTATTTAAATGATATTAATTGTGGTGTAATACAATTAATAACAAGTATGTTACGCGACAAAACTTAAACTTTTCCTCCTGTGTTTCGGTTGAACATCAAGAAGGACCATACTTGTAGTTTAACAACCTATACTGTAGCAAAACCATGAAACATGTGCTAGAGAGGTTTTATATTAAAGAACACATACTGATGTAATTTCCTTTCGCCCATTTTTAAAGGGTATCTTTTCTAATCCCCAAAATTATGTCAGAAGTGGGATTCGAACCCACGCCTACAAAGGTAGACTGCGACTTGAACCTTAGACCACTCGACCATCCAGACTATCTTTTAACCCATTTTGCATGTCAAGTGTTTATGTAATTTTGATTGTGGTGTGATACAATGAATTAGAAATATGTTACATGATAAAACTTTACCCTTGTCTTGTCTTTCGTTTGAACGTCAAGAAGAACCGTATTTGCAATTTAACAACCCATGTTGTAGAAAAACCATGAACCCTGTGCTAGAGAGTTTTTTCATTAATGAACACATACTGATGTAATTTCCTTTCGCCAATTTTAAAGAGAATCTTTTCTAATCCCCAAAAATATGTCAGAAGTGGGATTCGAACCCACGCATACGAATGTAGACTACGACTTGAACGCAGCGCATTAGACCACTCTGCCATCCTGACTGTCTTTCAAACCATTTTTTATGTCAAGGATTTAGGTGATTTTGATTCTGGAGTGATACAATGAATTAGAAGTATGTTACATGATAAAACTTTACCCTTGTCCTGTCTTTCGCTTGAACGTCAGGAAGAACCGTATTTGTAATTTAACAACCTATACTGTAGCAAAACCATGAAGCATGTGCTAGAGATATTTTTCATTAATGAACACATACTGATGTAATTTCCTTTCGCCAATTTTTAAAGAGTATTTTTCTAATCTCCAAATTCATGTCAGAAGTGGGATTCCAACCCACGCCTACGAACGTAGAATGTGACTTGAACGCAGCGCCTTAGACCAATCGGCCATCCTGACTGTCTTTCAAAATATTTTTTATGTCAAGGATTTAGGTGATTTTAATTCTGGAGTGATACAATGAATTAGAAGTATGTTATGTGATAAAAGTTTAACCTTTCCTCCTGACTTTCGTTTGAACGTCAAGAAGGATCATACTCGTAATTTAACAACCTATACTGTAGCAAAACCATGAAGCATGTGCAAGAGAGATTTTTTATTAAAGAACACATACTGATGTAATTTCCTTTCGCCCATTTATAAAGAGTATCTTTTCTAATCTCCAAATCAATGACAGAAGTGTGATTTCAACCCACGCCTACGAACGTAGACTGTGTGCAAGAGAGATATTTTAGTAAAGAACACATACTGATGTAATTTCCTTTCGCCCATTTTTAAAGAGTAACTTTTCTAATCTCCAAATTCATGTCCGAAGTGGGATTCCAACCCACGCCTACGAACGTAGACTGTGACTTGAACGCAGCGCCTTAGACCACTCGGCTATCCTGACTGACTTTCAAACCATTTCGCATATCAAGTATTTAAGTGGTATTGATTGTGGTGTAATACAGTGAATAACAAGTTGTTACGGGATAAAACTTTAACCTTTCCTCCTGACTTTCGTTTGAACGTAAAGAAGGGCCATACTTGTAATTTAACAACCTATACTGTAGTAAAACCATGAAGCATGTGCTAGAGAAGTTTTTTATTAAAGAACACAAACTGATGTAATTTCCATTCGCCCATTTTTAAAGAGTATCTCTTCTAATCTCAAAATTCATGTCAGAAGTGGGATTCGAACCCACGCCTACGAACGTAGACTGTGACTTGAACGCAGCGCCTTAGACCACTCGGCTATCCTGACTGTCTTCATAACCATTTTTTATGTCAAGTATTTAGGTGATTTTGATTGTGGAGTGATACAATGAATTAGAAGTATGTTACGTGATAAAAGTGTAACCTTTGCTCCTGACTTTCGTTTGAACGTCAAGAAGGACCATACTCGTCATTTAACAACCTATACTGTAGCAAAACCATGAAGCATGTGCTAGAGAGGTTTTTTATTAAAGAACACATACTGATGTAATTTATTTTCGCCCATTTTTAAAGAATATCTTTTCTAATCTCCAAATTCATGTTGGAAGTGTGATTCCAACGCACGCCTACGAACGTAGACTGTGACTTGAACGCAGCGCCTTAGACCACTCGGCTATCCTGACTGACGTTTAAACCATTTTGCATATCAAGTATTTAAATGATATTAATTGTGGAGTAATACAATTAATAACAAGTGTGTTACGCGACAAAACTTAAACCTTTCCTCCTGTCCTTCGGTTGAACGTCAAGAATGACCATACTTGTAATTTAACAACTTACACTGTAGCAAAACCATGAAGCATGTGCTAGAGAGGTTTTTTATTAAAGAACACATACTGATGTAATTTCCTTTCGCCCATTTATAAGAGCATCTTTTCGAATCTCCAAATTCCTGTTAGAAGTGGGATTCCAAGCCACGCCTACGAACGTAGACTGTGACTTGAACGCAGCGCCTTAGACCACTCGGCCATCCTGACTATCTTTTAAACTATTTTGCATGTCAGGTATTTAGGTGATTTTGATTGTAGTGTGATACAATGAATTAGAAGTATATTGCATGTTAAAACTTTACCCTTGCTCCTATCTTTCGCTTGAACGTCAAGAAGAACCGTATTTGTAATTTAACAACCTATACTGTAGCAAAACCGTGAAGCGTGTGCTAGAGAGGTTTTATATTAAAGAACACATACTGATGTAAGTTCCTTTCGCCCATTCTTAAAGAGAATCTTTTCTAATCAGCAAAAATATGTCAGAAGTGGGATTCGAACCCACGCCTACGAATGTAGACTGCGACCTGAACTCGCGCCCTAGACCACTCGGCCATCCTGACTGTCTTTTACACCATTTCGCATATCACGTATTTAAGTGGTATTGATTGTGGTGTAACACAATGAATAACAAGTATGTTACGGGATAAAACTTTAACCTTTCCTCCTGACTTTCGTTTGAACGTCAAGAAGGACCATACTTGTAAGTTAACAACCTATACTGTAGCAAAACCATGAAGCATGTGCTAGAGAGGTTTTTTATTAAAGAACACATACTGATGTAATTTCTTTTCGACCATTTTTAAAGAGTTTCTTTTCTAATCTCCAAATTCATGTCAGATGTGGGATTCCAACCCACGCCTACTAACGTAGATTGTGACTTGAACGCAGCGCCTTAGACCACTCGGCCATCCTGACTGTCTTTTAAACCAATTTGTATGTCAAGTATTTAGGTGATTTTGATTGTGGTGTGATACAATGAATTAGAAGTATGTTACATGATGAAACTTTACCCTTGTCCTGTCTTTCGTTTGAACGTCAAGAAGAACCGTATTTGCAATTTAACAACCTATACTGTAGCAAATCCATGAGGCATGTGCAAGAGAGATATTTTATTAAAGAACACATACTGATGTAATTTCCCTTCGCCCATTTTTAAAGAGTATCTCTTCTAATCTACAAATTCATGTCAGAAGTGGGATTCCAACCCACGCCTACGAACGTAGACTGTGACTTGAACGCAGCGCCTTAGACCACTCGGCTAACCTGACTGACTTTTAAACCATTTCGCATATCAAGTATTTAAGTGATATTGATTGTGGTGTAATACAATGAATAACAAGTTGTTACGGGATAAAACTTTAACCTTTCCTCCTGACTTTCGTTTGAACGTCAAGAAGGACCATACTCGTAAATTAACAACCTATACTGTAGCAAAACCATGAAGCATGTGCTAGAGAGATATTTTATTAAAGAACACATACTGATGTAATATCCTTTCGCCCATTTTTAAAGAGTATCTTTTCTAATCTCCAAATTCATGTCAGAAGTGGGTTTCCAACCCACGCCTACGAACGTAGAATGTGACTTGAACGCAGCGCCTTAGACCACTCGGCCATCCTGACTGTCTTTTAAACCAATTTGTAGGTCAAGTATTTAGGTGATTTTGATTGTGGTGTGATAAAATGAATTAGAAGTATGTTACATGATAAAACTTTACCCCTGTCTTGTCTTTCATTTGAACGTCAAGAAGAACCGTATTTGCAATTTAACAACCTATACTGTAGAAAAACCATGAAGCATGTGCTAGAGAGATATTTTATTAAAGAACACATACTGATGTAATTTCCTTTCGCCCATTTTTAAAGAGTATCTTTTCTAATCTCCAAATTCATGACAGAAGTGGGATTGCAACCCACGCCTACGAACGTAGACTGTGACTTGAACGCAGCGCCTTAGACCACTCGGCTATCCTGACTGACTTTTAAACCATTTCGCATATCAAGTATTTAAGTGATATTGATTGTGGTGTAATACAATGAATAACAAGTTGTTACGGGATAAAACTTTAACCTTTCCTCCTGACTTTCGATTGAACGTCAAGAAGGACCATACTTTTAATTTAACCACCTATACTGTAGCAAATCCTTGAGGCATGTGCAAGAAAGATATTTTATTAAAGAACACATACTGATGTAATATCCTTTCGCCCATTTTTAAAGAGTATCTTTTCTAATCTCCAAATTCATGTCAGAAGTGGGTTTCCAACCCACGCCTACGAACGTAGAATGTGACTTGAACGCAGCGCCTTAGACCACTCGGCCATCCTGACTGTCTTTTAAACCAATTTGTAGGTCAAGTATTTAGGTGATTTTGATTGTGGTGTGATAAAATGAATTAGAAGTATGTTACATAATAAAACTTTACCCCTGTCTTGTCTTTCATTTGAACGTCAAGAAGAACCGTATTTGCAATTTAACAACCTATACTGTAGAAAAACCAAAAAGCATGTGCTAGAGAGATATTTTATTAAAGAACACATACTGATGTAATTTCCTTTCGCCCATTTTTAAAGAGTATCTTTTCTAATCTCCAAATTCATGTCAGAAGTGGGATTCCAACCCACGCCTGCGAACGTAGACTGTGACCTGAACTCGCACCTTAGACCACTCGGCCATCCTGACTGTCTTTTACACCATTTCGCATATCACGTATTTAAGTGGTATTGATTGTGGTGTAAAACAATGAATAACAAGTATGTTACGGGATAAAACTTTAACCTTTCCTCCTGACTTTCGTTTGAACGTCAAGAAGGACCATACTTGTAATTTAACAACCTATACTGTAGCAAAACCATGAAGCATGTGCTAGAGAGGTTTTTTATTAAAGAACACATACTGATGTAATTTCCCTTCGACCATTTTTAAAGAGTATCTTTTCTAATCTCCAAATTCATGTCAGATGTGGGATTCCAACCCACGCCTACTAACGTAGATTGTGACTTGAACGCAGCGTCTTAGACCACTCGGCCATCCTGACTGTCTTTTAAACCAATTTGTATGTCAAGTATTTAGGTGATTTTGATTGTGGTGTGATACAATGAATTAGAAGTATGTTACATGATGAAACTTTACCCTTGTCCTGTCTTTCGTTTGAACGTCAAGAAGAACCGTATTTGCAATTTAACAACCTATACTGTAGCAAATCCATGAGGCATGTGCAAGAGAGATATTTTATTAAAGAACACATACTGATGTAATTTCCTTTCGCCCATTTTTAAAGAGTATCTTTTCTAATCTCCAAATTCATGTCAGAAGTGGGATTCCAACCCACGCCTACGAACGTAGACTGTGACTTGAACGCAGCGCTTTAGACCACTCGGCTATCCTGACTGACTTTTAAACCATTTCGCATATCAAGTATTTAAGTGATATTGATTGTGGTGTAATACAATGAATAACAAGTTGTTGCGGGATAAAACTTTAACCTTTCCTCCTGACTTTCGTTTGAACGTCAAGAAGGACCTTACTTTTAATTTAACCACCTATACTGTAGCAAATCCTTGAGGCATGTGCAAGAGAGATATTTTGTTAAAGAACACATACTGATGTAATATCCTTTCGCCCATTTTTAAAGAATATCTTTTCTAATCACCAAATTCATGTCAGAAGTGGGTTTCCAACCCACGCCTACGAACGTAGAATGTGACTTGAACGCAGCGCCTTAGACCACTCGGCCATCCTGACTGTCTTTTAAACCAATTTGTAGGTCAAGTATTTAGGTGATTTTGATTGTGGTGTGATAAAATGAATTAGAAGTATGTTACATGATAAAACTTTACCCCTGTCTTGTCTTTCATTTGAACGTCAAGAAGAACCGTATTTGCAATTTAACAACCTATACTGTAGAAAAACCATGAAGCATGTGCTAGAGAGATATTTTATTAAAGAACACATACTGATGTAATTTCCTTTCGCCCATTTTTAAAGAGTATCTTTTCTAATCTCCAAATTCATGACAGAAGTGGGATTGCAACCCACGCCTACGAACGTAGACTGTGACTTGAACGCAGCGCCTTAGACCACTCGGCTATCCTGACTGAGTTTTAAACCATTTCGCATATCAAGTATTTAAGTGATATTGATTGTGGTGTAATACAATGAATAACAAGTTGTTACGGGATAAAACTTTAACCTTTCCTCCTGACTTTCGTTTGAACGTCAAGAAGGATCATACTTGTAATTTAACAACCTCTACTGTAGTAAAACCATGAAGCATGTGCTAGAGAAGTTTTTTATTAAAGAACACATACTGATATAATTTCCATTCGCCCATTTTTAAAGAGTATCTCTTCTAATCTCCAAATTCATGTCAGAAGTGGGATTCGAAACCACGCCTACGAACGAAGACTGAGACTTGAACGCAGCGCCTTAGACCACTCGGCCATCCTGACTATCTTTTAAACTATTTTGCATGTCAGGTATTTAGGTGATTTTGATTGTAGTGTGATACAATGAATTAGAGGTATATTACATGATAAAACTTTACCCTTGCTCCTATCTTTCGCTTGAACGTCAAGAAGAACCGTATTTGTAATTTAACAACCTATACTGTAGCAAAACCGTGAAGCATGTGCTAGAGAGGTTTTATATTAAAGAACACATACTGATGTAAGTTCCTTTCGCCCATTTTTAAAGAGAATCTTTTCTAATCCGCAAAAATATGTCAGAAGTGGGATTCGAACCCACGCCAACGAATGTAGACTGCGACCTGAACTCGCGCCCTAGACCACTCGGCCATCCTGACTGCCTTTTACACCATTTCGCATATCACGTATTTAAGTGGTATTGATTGTGGTGTAACACAATGAATAACAAGTATGTTACGGGATAAAACTTTAACCTTTCCTCCTGACTTTCGTTTGAACGTCAAGAAGGACCATACTTGTAATTTAACAACCTATACTGTAGCAAAACCATGAAGCATGTGCTAGAGGGGTTTTTTATTAAAGAACACATACTGATGTAATTTCCTTTCGACCATTTTTAAAGAGTATCTTTTCTAATCTCCAAATTCATGTCAGAAGTGGGTTCCCAACCCACGCCTACGAACGTAGAATGTGACTTGAACGCAGCGCCTTAGACCACTCGGCCATCCTGACTGTCTTTTAAACCAATTTGTAGGTCAAGTATTTAGGTGATTTTGATTGTGGTGTGATAAAATGAATTAGAAGTATGTTACATGATAAAACTTTACCCCTGTCTTGTCTTTCATTTGAACGTCAAGAAGAACCGTATTTGCAATTTAACAACCTATACTGTAGAAAAACCATGAAGCATGTGCTAGAGAGATATTTTATTAAAGAACACATACTGATGTAATTTCCCTTCGCCCATTTTTAAAGAGTATCTTTTCTAATCTCCATATTCATGTCAGAAGTGGGATTCCAACCCACGCCTGCGAACGTAGACTGTGACTTGAACGCAGCGCCTTAGACCACTCGGCTATCCTGACTGAGTTTTAAACCATTTCGCATATCAAGTATTTAAGTGATATTGATTGTGGTGTAATACAATGAATAACAAGTTGTTACGGGATAAAACTTTAACCTTTCCTCCTGACTTTCGTTTGAACGTCAAGAAGGATCATACTTGTAATTTAACAACCTCTACTGTAGTAAAACCATGAAGCATGTGCTAGAGAAGTTTTTTATTAAAGAACACATACTGATATAATTTCCATTCGCCCATTTTTAAAGAGTATCTCTTCTAATCTCCAAATTCATGTCAGAAGTGGGATTCGAAACCACGCCTACGAACGAAGACTGAGACTTGAACGCAGCGCCTTAGACCACTCGGCCATCCTGACTGTCTTCAAACCATTTTTTATGTCAAGTATTTAGGTGATTTTGATTGTGGAGTGATACAATGAATTAGAAGTATGTTACGTGATAAACGTGTAACCTTTGCTCCTGACTTTCGTTTGAACGTCAAGAAGGACCATACTCGTAAATTAACAACCTATACTGTAGCAAAACCATGATGCATGTGCTAGAGAGGTTTTTTATTAAAGAACACATACTGATGTAATTTCCTTTCGACCATTTTTAAAGAGTATCTTTTCTAATCTCCAAATTCATGTCAGAAGTGGGTTCCCAACCCACGCCTACGAACGTAGAATGTGACTTGAACGCAGCGCCTTAGACCACTCGGCCATCCTGACTGTCTTTTAAACCAATTTGTAGGTCAAATATTTAGGTGATTTTGATTGTGGTGTGATAAAATGAATTAGAAGTATGTTACATGATAAAACTTTACCCCTGTCTTGTCTTTCATTTGAACGTCAAGAAGAACCGTATTTGCAATTTAACAACCTATACTGTAGAAAAACCATGAAGCATGTGCTAGAGAGATATTTTATTAAAGAACACATACTGATGTAATTTCCTTTCGCCCATTTTTAAAGAGTATCTTTTCTAATCTCCATATTCATGTCAGAAGTGGGATTCCAACCCACGCCTGCGAACGTAGACTGTGACTTGAACGCAGCGCCTTAGACCACTCGGCTATCCTGACTGAGTTTTAAACCATTTCGCATATCAAGTATTTAAGTGATATTGATTGTGGTGTAATACAATGAATAACAAGTTGTTACGGGATAAAACTTTAACCTTTCCTCCTGACTTTCGTTTGAACGTCAAGAAGGATCATACTTGTAATTTAACAACCTCTACTGTAGTAAAACCATGAAGCATGTGCTAGAGAAGTTTTTTATTAAAGAACACATACTGATATAATTTCCATTCGCCCATTTTTAAAGAGTATCTCTTCTAATCTCCAAATTCATGTCAGAAGTGGGATTCGAAACCACGCCTACGAACGAAGACTGAGACTTGAACGCAGCGCCTTAGACCACTCGGCCATCCTGACTGTCTTCAAACCATTTTTTATGTCAAGTATTTAGGTGATTTTGATTGTGGAGTGATACAATGAATTAGAAGTATGTTACGTGATAAACGTGTAACCTTTGTTCCTGACTTTCGTTTGAACGTCAAGAAGGACCATACTCGTAAATTAACAACCTATACTGTAGCAAAACCATGATGCATGTGCTAGAGAGATTTTTTATTAAAGAACACATACTGATGTAATTTCCTTTCGCCCATTTATAAAGAGTAAGTTTTCTAATCTCCAAATTCATGACAGAAGTGGGACTCCAACCCACGCCTACGAACGTAGACTGTGACTTGAACGCAGCGCCTTAGACCACACGGCGATCCTGACTATATTTTAAACTACTTTGCATGTCAAGTATTTAGGTGATTTTGATTGTCGAGTGATACAATGAATTGGAAGTATGTTATGTGATAAAAGTGTAACCTTTGCTCCTGTCTTTCGTTTGAACGTCAAGAAGGACCATACTCGTAAATTAAGAACCTATACTGTAGCAAAACCATGAAGCATGTGCTAGAGAGATTTTTAATTAAAGAACACATACTGATGTAATTTCCTTTCGCCCATTTTTAAAGAGTATCTTTTCTAATCTCCAAATACATGACAGAAATGGGATTCCAACCCACGCCTACGAACGTATACTGTGACTTGAACGCAGCGCCTTAGACCACTCGGCTATCCTGACTGAGTTTTAAACCATTTCGCATATCAAGTATTTAAGTGATATTGATTGTGGTGTAATACAATGAATAACAAGTTGTTACGGGATAAAACTTTAACCTTTCCTCCTGACTTTCGTTTGAACGTCAAGAAGGATCATACT
This sequence comes from Hydractinia echinata, assembly GCA_030067915.1. Taxonomy (NCBI): domain Eukaryota; kingdom Metazoa; phylum Cnidaria; class Hydrozoa; order Anthoathecata; family Hydractiniidae; genus Hydractinia; species Hydractinia echinata. Next base: position 1,261,011 of record JASGCC010000101.1, on the reverse strand, counting down.
TGTAATTTAACAACCTCTACTGTAGTAAAACCATGAAGCATGTGCTAGAGAAGTTTTTTATTAAAGAACACATACTGATATAATTTCCATTCGCCCATTTTTAAAGAGTATCTCTTCTAATCTCCAAATTCATGTCAGAAGTGGGATTCGAAACCACGCCTACGAACGAAGACTGAGACTTGAACGCAGCGCCTTAGACCACTCGGCCATCCTGACTGTCTTCAAACCATTTTTTATGTCAAGTATTTAGGTGATTTTGATTGTAGAGTGATACAATGAATTAGAAGTATGTTACGTGATAAACGTGTAACCTTTGCTCCTGACTTTCGTTTGAACGTCAAGAAGCACCATACTCGTAAATTAACAACCTATACTGTAGCAAAACCATGATGCATGTGCTAGAGAGATTTTTTATTAAAGAACACATACTGATGTAATTTCTTTTCGGCCATTTATAAAGAGTAAGTTTTCTAATCTCCAAATTCATGACAGAAGTGGGACTCCTCCCCACGCCTACGAACGTAGAATGTGACTTGAACGCAGCGCCTTAGACCACTCGGCCATCCTGACTGTCTTTAAAACCATTTTGTATGTCAAGTATTTAGGTGATTTTGATTGTGGTGTGATACAAGGAATTAGAAGTATGTTACATGATAAAACTTTACCCTTGTCCTGTCTTTCGTTTGAACGTCAAGAAGGACCATATTTGTAATTTAACAACCTATACTGTAGCAAAACCATGAAGCATGTGCTAGAGAGATTTTTTATTAAAGAACACATACTGATGTAATTTCCTTTCGCCCATTTTTAAAGAGTATATTTTCTAATCTCCAAATTCATGACAGAAGTGGGACTCCAACCCACGCCTACGAACGTAGACTGTGACTTGAATGCAGCGCCTTAGACCACACGGCGATCCTGACTATATTTTAAACTATTTTGCATGTCAAGTATTTAGGTGATTTTGATTGTGGAGTGATACAATGAATTGGAAGTATGTTATGTGATAAAAGTGTAACCTTTGCTCCTGTCTTTCGTTTGAACGTCAAGAAGGACCATACTCGTAAATTAAGAACCTATACTGTAGCAAAACCATGAAGCATGTGCTAGAGAGATTTTTAATTAAAGAACACATACTGATGTAATTTCCTTTCGCCCATTTTTAAAGAGTATCTTTTCTAATCTCCAAATACATGACAGAAATGGGATTCCAACCCACGCCTACGAACGTATACTGTGACTTGAACGCAGCGCCTTAGACCACTCGGCTATCCTGACTGAGTTTTAAACCATTTCGCATATCAAGTATTTAAGTGATATTGATTGTGGTGTAATACAATGAATAACAAGTTGTTACGGGATAAAACTTTAACCTTTCCTCTTGACTTTCGTTTGAACGTCAAGAAGGATCATTCTTGTAATTTAACAACCTCTACTGTAGTAAAACCATGAAGCATGTGCTAGAGAAGTTTTTTATTAAAGAACACATACTGATATAATTTCCATTCGCCCATTTTTAAAGAGTATCTCTTCTAATCTCCAAATTCATGTCAGAAGTGGGATTCGAAACCACGCCTACGAACGAAGACTGAGACTTGAACGCAGCGCCTTAGACCACTCGGCCATCCTGACTGTCTTCAAACCATTTTTTATGTCAAGTATTTAGGTGATTTTGATTGTGGAGTGATACAATGAATTAGAAGTATGTTACGTGATAAACGTGTAACCTTTGCTCCTGACTTTCGTTTGAACGTCAAGAAGCACCATACTCGTAAATTAACAACCTATACTGTAGCAAAACCATGATGCATGTGCTAGAGAGATTTTTTATTAAAGAACACATACTGATGTAATTTCTTTTCGCCCATTTATAAAGAGTAAGTTTTCTAATCTCCAAATTCATGACAGAAGTGGGACTCCTCCCCACGCCTACGAACGTAGAATGTGACTTGAACGCAGCGCCTTAGACCACTCGGTCATCCTGACTGTCTTTAAAACCATTTTGTATGTCAAGTATTTAGGTGATTTTGATTGTGGTGTGATACAAGGAATTAGAAGTATGTTACATGATAAAACTTTACCCTTGTCCTGTCTTTCGTTTGAACGTCAAGAAGGACCATATTTGTAATTTAACAACCTATACTGTAGCAAAACCATGAAGCATGTGCTAGAGAGATTTTTTATTAAAGAACACATACTGATGTAATTTCCTTTCGCCCATTTTTAAAGAGTATATTTTCTAATCTCCAAATTCATGACAGAAGTGGGATTCCATCCCACGTCTGCGAACGTAGACTGTGACTTGAACGCAGCGCCTTAGACCACACGGCGATCCTGACTATATTTTAAACTATTTTGCATGTCAAGTATTTAGGTGATTTTGATTGTGGTGTGATACAATGAATTAGAAGTATGTTACGGGATAAACGTGTAACCTTTGCTCCTGACTTTCGTTTGAACGTCAAGAAGGACCATACTCGTAAATTAACAACCTATACTGTAGCAAAACCATGAAACATGTGCTAGAGAGATTTTTAATTAAAGAACACATACTGACGTAATTTCCTTTTGCCCATCTTTAAAGAGTATCTTTTCTAATCTCCAAATTCATGTCAGAAGTGGGATTCGAAATAACGCCTACGAATGTAGACTGCGTCCTGAACGCAGCGCCTTAGACCACTCGACCATCCTGACTATCTTTTAAACCATTTCGCATATCAAGTATTTAAGTGATATTGATTGTGGTGTAACACAATGAATAACAAGTATGTTAGGCGATAAAACTTTAACCTTTCCTCCTCACTTTCGTTTGAACGTCAAGAAAGATCATACTTTTAATTTAACCACCTATACTGTAGTAAATCCATGAGACATGTGCTAGAGAGGTTTTTTTATTAAAGAACACATACTGATGTAATTTCCTTTCGCCCATTTTTAAAGAGTATCTTTTCTAATCTCCAAATTCATGTCAGAAGTGGGATTCCAACCCACACTTACGAACGTAGACTGTGACTTGAACGCAGCGCCTTAGACCACTCGGCCATACTGACTGTGTGTATGTTACGCGATAAAAGTGTACCCTTTGCTCCTGACTTTCGTTTGAACGTCAAGAAGGACCATACTCGTAATTTAACAACCTATACTGTAGCAAAACCATGAACCATGTGCTAGAGAGGTTTTTCATTAATGAACACATACTGATGTAATTTCTTTTCGCCCATTTTTAAAGAGTATCTTTTCTAATCTCCAAATTCATGTCAGAAGTGGGATTCCAACCCACGCCTACGAACGTAGACTGTGCCTTAAACGCAGTGCCTTAGACCACTCGGCTATCCTGACTGACTTTTAAACCATTTCGCATTTCAAGTATTTAAGTGATATTGATTGTGGTGTAATACAATGAATAACAAGTTGTTACGGGATAAAACTTTAACCTTTCCTCCTGACTTTCGTTTGAACGTCAAGAAGGACCATACTTGTAATTTAACAACCTATACTGTAGTAAAACCATGAAGCATGTGCTAGAGAAGTTTTTTATTAAAGAAAACATACTGATGCAATTTCCATTCGCCCATTTTTAAAGAGTATCTTTTCTAATCTCCAAATTCATGTCAGAATGGGATTCCAACCCACGCCTACGAACGTAGACTGTGACTTGAACGCAGCGCCTTAGACCACTCGGCCATCCTGACCGTGTTCAAACCATTTTTTATGTCAAGTATTTAGGTGATTTTGATTGTGGAGTGATACAATGAATTAGAAGTATGTTACGTGATAAAAGTGTAACCTTTGCTCCTGACATTCGTTTGAACGTCAAGAAGGACCATACACGTAATTTAACAACCTATTCTGTAGCAAAACCATGAAGCATGTTGTAGAGAGATTTTTTACTAAAGAACACATACTGATGTAATTTCATTTCGCCCATTTTTAAAGAGTATCTTTTCTAATCTCCAAATTCATGTCAGAAGTGGGATTCCAACCCACGCCTACGAACGTAGACTATGACTTGAACGCAGCGCCTTAGACCACTCGGCCATCCTGACTGTCTTTCAAACCATTTTCTATATCAAGGATTTAGGTGATTTTGATTCTGGAGTGATACAATGAATTAGAAGTATGTTACGCGATAAAAGTTTAACCTTTGCTCCTGACTTTCGTTTGAACGTCAAGAAGGACCATACTCGTAGTTTAACAACCTATACTGTAGCAAAACCATGAAGCATGTGCTAGAGAGATTTTTTATTCAAGAACACATACTGATGTAATTTCCTTTCGCCCATTTTTAAAGAGTATCTTTTCTAATCTCCGAATTCATAACAGAAGTGGGATTCCAACCCACGCCCACGAACGTAGACTGTGACTTGAACGCAGCGCCTTAGACCACTCGGCTATCCTGACTGACGTTTAAACCATTTTGCATATCAAGTATTTAAATGATATTAATTGTGGTGTAATACAATTAATAACAAGTGTGTTACGCGATAAAACTTGAACCTTTCCTCCTGTCTTTCGGTTGAACGTCAAGAAGGACAATAATTGTAATTTAAAAACCTATACTGTAGCAAAACCATGAAGCATGTGCTAGAGAGGTTTTTTATTAAAGAACACATACTGATGTAATTTCCTTTCGCCCATTTTTAAAGAGTATCTTTTTTAATCTCCAAATTCATGTTAGAAGTGAGATTCCAACCCACGCCTACGAACGTAGACTGTGACTTGAACGCAGCGCCTTATACCACTCGGCCATCCTGACTCTCTTTTAAACTATTTTGCATGTCAAGTATTTATGTGAATTTGATTGTGGTGTGATACAATGATTTAGAAGTATGTTACATGATAAAACTTTACCCTTGTCCTGTCTTTCGTTTGAAAGTCAAGAAGAACCGTATTTGCAATTTCACAACACATATTGTAGAAAAACCATGAACCATGTGCTAGAAAGGTTTTTCATTAATGAAAAGTATTTAAGTGATATTGATTGAGGTGTAATACAATGAATAACAAGTGTGTTACGCGATAAAACTTAAACCTTTCCTCCTGTCTTTCGTTTGAACATCAAGAAGGACCATACTTGTAATTTAACAACCTATACTGTAGCAAAACCATGAAGCATGTGCTAGAGAGATGTTTTTATTAAAGAGGACATACTGATGTAATTTCCTTTCGCCGTTTTTAAACAATTTCTTTTCTAATCTCCAAATTCATGTCAGAAGTGGGATTCCAACCCACGCCTACGAACGTAGACTGTGACTTGAACGCAGCGCCTTAGACCACTCGGCTATCCTGACTGTCTTTTACACCAATTCGCATATCAAGTATTTAAGTGATTTTGATTGTGGTATAACACAATGAACTAGAAGTATGTTACATGATTAAACTTTACTCTTGTCCTGTCTTTCGTTTGAACGTCAAGAAGAACCGTATTTGTAATTTAACAACATATACTGTAGAAAATCCATGAGGCATGTGCTAGAGAGGTTTTTTATTAAAGAACACATACTGATGTAATTTCCTTTCGCCCATTTTTAAAGAGTATCTTTTCTAATTTCCAAATTCATGACAGAAGTGGGATTCCAACCCACGCCTACGAACGTAGACTGTGACCTAAACACAGCACCTTAGACCACTCGGCTATCCTGACTGACTTTTAAGCCATTTCGCATATCAAGTATTTAAGTGATATTGATTGTGCTGTAAGACAATGAATAACAAGTTGTTACGGGATAAAACTTAAACCTCTCCTCCTGACTTTCGTTTGAACCTCAAGAAGGACCATACTTGTAATTTAATAACCTATACTGTAGTAAAACGATAAAGTGTGTGCTAGAGAGCTTTTTTATTAAAGAACACATACTGATGTAATTTCCTTCCGCCCATTTTTAAAGAGTATCTTTTCTAATCTCCAAATTCATGTCAGAAGTGGGATTCCAACCCACGCCTACGAACGTAGACTGTGACTTGAACGCAGCGCCTTAGACCACTCGGCCATCCTGACTGTCTTCAAACCATTTTTTATGTCAAGTATTTAGGGGATTTTGATTATGGAGTGATAGAATGAATTAGAAGTATGTTACGCGATAAAAGTGTAACCTTTGCTCCTGACTTTCGTTTGAACGTCAAGAAGGACCATACTCGTAATTTAACAACCTATCCTATAGCAAAACCATGAAGCATGTGCTAGAGAGATTTTTTATTAAATAACCCATACTGATGTAATTTCCTTTCGCCCATTTTTAAAGAGTATCTTTTTTAATCTCCAAATTCATGTTAGAAGTGAGATTCCAACCCACGCCTACGAACGTAGACTGTGACTTGAACGCAGCGCCTTATACCGCTCGGCCATCCTGACTGTCTTTTAAGCTTTTTTGCATGTCAAGTATTTATGCGAATTTGATTGTGGTGTGATACAATGAATTAGAAGTATGTTACATGATAAAACTTTACCCTTGTCCTGTCTTTCGTTTGAACGTCAAGAAGAACCGTATTTGCAATATAACAACCCATGTTTTAGAAAAACCATGAACCATGTGCTAGAGAGGTTTTTCATTAATGAAAAGTATTTAAGTGATATTGATTGTGGTGTAATACAATGAATAACAAGTGTGTTACGCGATAAAACTTAAACCTTTCCTCCTGTCTTTCGTTTGAACATCAAGAAGGACCATACTTGTAATTTAACAACCTATACTGTAGCAAAACCATGAAGTATGTGCTAGAGAGATGTTTTTATTAAAGAGGACATACTGATGTAATTTCCTTTCGCCCATTTTTAAACAATTTCTTTTCTAATCTCCAAATTCATGTCAGAAGTGGGATTCGAACCCACGCCTACGACTGTAGACTGCAACCTGAACGCAGCGCCTTAGACTACACGGCCATCCTGACTGTCTTTTACACTATTTCGCATATCAAGTATTTAAGTGATATTTATTGTGGTGTAATGCAATGATTAACAAGTGTGTTACGCGATAAAACTTAAACATTTCCTCCTGTCTTTCGTTTGAACGTCAAGAAGGACCATACTTGTAACTTAACAACCTATACTGTAGCAACACCATGAATCATGTGCTAGAGAGGTTTCTTATTAAAGAACACATATTAAAGTAATTTCCTTTCGCCAATTTTTAAAGAGAATCTTTTCTAATCTCCAAAATCATGTCAGAAGTGGGATTCGAACCCACGCCTACGAATGTGCACTGCGACCTGAACACAGCGCCTTAGACCACTCGGCCATCCTGACTATACTTTAAACCATTTCGCATATCAAGTATTTAAGTGATATTGATTGTGGTGTAATACAATGAATAACAAGTATGTTACGCGATAAAACTTTAACCTTTCCTCCTGTCTTTCGTTTGAACGTCAAGAAGAACCGCATTTGCAATTTAACAACCCATGTTGTAGAAAAACCATGAACCATGTGATAGAGAGGTTTTTCATTAATGAACACATACTGATGTAAATTCCTTTCGCCAATTTTTAAAGAGAATCTTTTCTAATCTCCAAAATCATGTCAGAAGTGGGATTCGAACCCACGCCTACGAATGTACACTGCGACCTGAACACAGCGCCTTAGACCACTCGGCCATCCTGACTATACTTTAAACCATTTCGCATATCAAGTATTTAAGTGATATTGATTGTGGTGTAATACAATGAATAACAAGTATGTTACGCGATAAAACTTTAACCTTTCCACCTGTCTTTCGCTTGAACGTCAAGAAGAACGGCATTTGCAATTTAACAACCCATGTTGTCGAAAAACCATGAACCATGTGCTAGAGAGCTTTTTCATTAATGAACACATACTGATGTAATTTCCTTTCGCCAATTTTGAAAGGGTATCTTTTCTACTCTCCAAATTCATGTCAGAAGTGGGATTCGAACACACGCCTACGAATGTAGACTGCAACCTGAAAGACCTGAAAGACCACTCGGCCATCCTGAATATCTTTTAAACCATTTCGCATATCAAGTATTTAAGTGATATTGATTGTGGTGTAATACAATGAATAACAAGTATGTTACGCGATAAAACTTTAACCTTTCCTCCTGTCTTTCGTTTGAACGTCAAGAAGAACCGCATTTGCAATTTAACAACCCATGTTGTAGAAAAACCATGAACCATGTGATAGAGAGGTTTTTCATTAATGTACACATACTGATGTAAGTTCCTTTCGCCAATTTTTAAAGAGAATCTTTTCTAATCTCCAAATTCATGTCAGAAGTGGGATTCGAACCCACGCCTACGAATGTAGACTGCGACCTGAACACAGCGCCTTAGACCACTCGGCCATCCTGACTATACTTTAAACCATTTCGCATATCAAGTATTTAAGTGATATTGATTGTGGTGTAATGCAATGAATAACAAGTATGTTACGCTATAAAACTTTAACCTTTCCTCCTGTCTTTCGTTTGAACGTCAAGAAGAACGGCATTTGCAATTTAACAACCCATGTTGTAGAAAAACCATGAACCATGTGCTAGAGAGCTTTTTCATTAATGAACACATACTGATGTAATTTCCTTTCGCCAATTTTGAAAAGGTATCTTTTCTACTCTCCAAATTTATGTCAGAAGTGGGATTCGAACCCACGCCTACGAATGTAGACTGCAACCTGAACGCAGCGGCTTAGACCACTCGACCATCCTGACTATCTTTAACACCATTTCGCATATCAAGTATTTAAGTGATATTTATTGTGGTGTAGTTCAATGATTAACAAGTGTGTTACGCTTAAACATTTCCTCCTGTCTTTCGTTTGAACGTCAAGAAGGACCATACTTGTAACTTAACAACCTATACTGTAGCAAAACCATGAAGCATGTGGTGGAGAGGTTTCTTATTAAAGAACACATATTGATGTAATTTCCTACGAAGGTAGACTGTGACTTGAACGCAGCGTCTTAGACCACTCTGTCATCCTGACTGTCTTTTAAACTATTTTGCATGTCAAGTATTTATGTGATTTTGATTGTGGTGTGATACATTGAATTAGAAGTATATTACATGATAAAACTTTACCCTTTCTCCTGTCTCTCGCTTGAACGTCAAGAAGAACCCTATTTGTAATTTAACAACCTGTGTTGTAGAAAAATCATGAACCATGTACTAGAGAGCTTTATTATTAATGAAAAAATACTGATGTAATTCCCTTTCGCCAATCTTTATAGAGTAACTTTTCTAATATCCAAATTCATGTCAGAAGTGGGATTCGAACCCACGCCTACGAATGTAGACTGCGACCTGAAAGACCTGAAAGACCACTCGGCCATCCTGACTATCTTTTAAACCATTTCGCATATCAAGTATTTAAGTGATATTAATTGTGGTGTAATACAATGAATAACAAGTATTTTACGCGATAAAACTTTTACCTTTCCTCCTGTCTTTCGTTTGAACGTCAAGAAGAACCGCATTTGCAATTTAACAACCCATGTTGTAGAAAAACCATGAAACATGTGATAGAGAGGTTTTTCATTAATGAACACATACTGATGTAAATTCCTTTCGCCAATTTTTAAAGAGAATATTTTCTAATCCCCAAAAATATGTCAGAAGTGGGATTTGAAGCCGCGCAGACGAATGTAGACTGCAACCTTAACGCAGCGCCTTAGACCACTTAACCATCCTGACTATCTCATAAACCATTTCGCATGCAAAGGATTTAAATGATATTGATTGTGGTGTAATACAATGACTAACAAGTATGTTACGCGATAAATCTTTAACCTTTACTCCTGACTTTCTTTTGTACGTCAAAAAGAACCGTATTTGTAATTTAACAAACTGTGTTGTAGAAAACCCATGAACCATGTGCTAGAGAGGTTTTTCATTAATGAACACATACTGATGTAATTTCCATTCGCCAATTTTTAAAGAGAATCTTATCTTATCCCCAAATACATGTCAGAAGTGGGATTCGCACCCACGCCTACGAATGTAGACTGCGACCTGAACGCAGCGCCTTTGACCACTCTGACCACTCTGACCACTCTGACTGTCTTTTAAACCATTTTGTATTTCAAGTATTTAGGTGATTTTGATTGTGGTGTGATACAATGAATTAGAAGTATGTTAAATGATAAAACTTTACCCTTGTCCTGTCTTTCGTTTGAACGTCAAGAAGAACCGTTTTTGCAATTTAACAACCTGTGTTGTAGAAAAACCATGAACCATGTGCTAGAGAGGTTTTTTATTATTGAACACATACTAATAAAATTTCCTTCCGCCAATTTTTAAAGAGAATCCTTTCTAATCGCCAAATTCATGTCAGAAGTGGCATTCGAACCCACGCCTACGAATGTAGACTGCGACCTAAACGCGGCACCTTAGACCACTCGGCAATCCTGACTATCTTTTTAACTATTTTGCATGTCAAGTGTTTAGGTGATTTTGATTGTGGTGTGATACAATGAATTAGAAGTATGTTACGCGATAAAACTTTAACCTTTGTTCCTGACTTTCGTTTGAACGTCAAGAAGAACCGTATTTGTAAATTAACAACCTGTGTTGTAGAAAAACCATGAACCTGGTGCTAGAGAGCTTTTTCATTAATGAACACATACTGATGAAATTTCCTTTCGCCAAATTTTAAAGAGTATCCTTTCTAATATCCAAATTCATGTCAGAAGTTGGTTTCGAAGCCTGGCCTACGAATGTAGACTGCGACCTGAACGCAGCGCTTTAGACCACTCGGCCATCCTGACTGTATTTTAAACCATTTTGTATGACAAGTATTTAGGTGATTTTGATTGTGGTGTGATACAATGAATTAGAAGTATGTTACATGATAAAACTTTACCCTTGTCCAGTCTTTCGTTTGAACGTCAAGAAGAACGGTATTTGCAATTTAACAAACTGTGTTGTAGAGAAACCATGAACCATGTGCTATAGACGTTTTTCATTAACGAACACATACTGATGTAATTTCCTATTGCCAATTTTTAAAGAGTATCTTTTCTAATCTCTATATTCATGTCAGAAGTGGGATTCGAACCCACGTCTACGAATGTAGACTGCGACCTGAAGGAAGCGCCTTAGACCACTCGGCCATCCTGACTGTCTTTTACACCATTTCGCATATCAAGTATTTAAGTGATATTGATTGTGGTGCAATACAATGAATAACAAGTATGTTACGCGATTATACTTTAACCTTTCCTCCTGACTTTCGCTTGATCGTCAAGAAGGACCATATTTGTAATTTAACAACCTATGCTGTAGAAAATCCATGAACCATGTGCTCTAGAGGTTTATTTAATAAACACATACTAATGAAATTTCCTTCCGCCAATTTTTAAAGAGAATCTTTTCTATCTTTTCTAATCTCCAAATTCATGTCAGAAGTGGGATTCGAACACTCTCCTAAGAATGTAGACTGCGACCTGAACGCAGCGCCTTAGACCACTCGGCCATCCTGACCGTCTGTTACACCATTTCGCAAATCAAGTATTTAAGTGATATTGATTGTGGTGTAATACAATAGATAAGAAGTATGTTACGCGATTAAAATTTAACCTTTCCTCCTGACATTCGTTTGAACGTCAAGAAGGACCATACTCGTAATTTAACAACCTATACTGTAGCAAAACCATGAACCATGTGCTAGAGAGGTTTTTTATTAATGATCACATACTAACGTATTTTCCTTTCGCCAATTTTTATAGAGAGTCTTTTCTAATCGCCAAATTCATGTCAGAATTGGGATTCGAACCCACGTCTACGAATGTAGACTGCGACCTGAACGAAGCGCCATACACCACTCGGCCATCCTGACTGTCTTTTAAACCATTTTGTATGTCAAGTATTTATGTGATTTGGATTGTGGTGTGATGCAATGAATCAGAAGAATGTTACATGATAAAACTTTACCCTTGCTCCTGTGTTTCGCTTGAACGTCAAGAAGAACCGTATTTGTAATTTAACAACCTGTGTTGTAGAAAAACCATGAACAATGTGCTAGAGAGCTTTTTCATTAATGAACACATACTGATGTCATTTCCTTTCGCCAATTCTAATATCCAAATTCATGTCAGAAGTGGGATTCGAACCCACGCCTACGAATGTAGACTGCGAACTGAACGCAGCGCCTTAGGCCACTCGGCCATTCTGACTGTATGTTCCACCATTTCGCATATCAAGTATTTATGTGATATTGATTGTGGTGTAATACAATGAATAACAAGTATGTTACGCCATTAAACTTCAACCTTTCCTCCTGACTTTCGTTTCAACGTCAAGAAGGACCATATTTGTATTTTAACAACCTATGCCGTAGAAAATCCATGAACCAGCTCTAGAGTTTTTTTTAATGAACACATACTAATGAAATTTCCTTCCGCCAATTTTTAAAGAGAATCTTTTCTATCTTTTCTAATCGCCAAATTCATGTCAGAAGTGGCATTCGAACCCACGCCTACGAATTTAGACTGCGACCTAAACGCGGCCCCTTAGACCACTCGGCAATCCTGACTATCTTTTTAACTATTTTGCATGTCAAGTATTTAGGTGATTTTGATTGTGGTGTGATACAATGAATTAGAAGTATGTTACGCGATAAAACTTTACCCTTGCTCCTATCTTTCGCTTGAACGGCAAGAAGAACCGTATTTGTTATTTAACAGCCTGTGTTGTAGAAAAACCATGAACCTGGTGCTAGAGAGCTTTTTCATTAATGAACACATACTGATGTAATTTCCTTTCGCCAAATTTTAAAGAGAGTCTTTTCTAATCGCCAAGTTCATGTCAGAATTAAGATTCGAATCCACGTCTACGAATGTAGACTGCGACCTGAACGAAGCGCCATACACCACTCGGCCATCCTGAAGGCATATACCTTTTCTGCCCTGGTTGTTTTAAAATTGGATAAATATGTTGTGTGTGAACGAACTTACAATGTGAAAAATACGCTTTTATGACTTCCAAAAAGATATTGGTTCGTTTGGACAGGGGACTATTCCAGCCACCGTTCTGGGCAAGGTCCATCGCCAATTTGTTAAGTGTATAAAAAAGTCTGAGAATAAAAGCATGTGGAATAAAAGAGTGTGGAACTTATGTGGGAAATAAGGGGAAAAATTGCATTAACTATTCTGAACAAACACCCCAAAATGGCAATTTGTACTAAATTAAACCGAAGAAGTAACATGCTTAAATACTGCTAAAACATTAATAAATTCTGCACTTCCTAGCAATGTTTTACTCAAAATGATAAAATAATTATGTATCAGCTTGATAAATTTTTATATACCTTTGGCATCATATGAAGTATTGATTTGTCTCTTTTTAATAAATGCCCTCTTCAAATCATGGAAGTGCTGTCTTAAAGAGACAATGATTGAATAGTAACTGGTGTTAACTCAGTTTGTGCTACAATTGTATTTTTTTCATTTTTATAATGTTTTTTCTTTTAGCCTTGCGTGACGGTATCACTTGACTACCACCCCACCCATTTCCCCTAATTTAACGCTCTATAACTGTTACGATTTATTGTTTCCCTAAAAGACCTCTAGTAAGTTCTCTTTGTATGTTTCTTGACAGAAATTTTATATACAAAAAATACAAATCTACTTTTTCCCATGCGTCTTCATTTTACATGGTCTGACGTTGCCACGCAACACGATGGTCCAGTGGGGGGATACTATTGCCAATAACAAAAGCTACAACCTTCTTCCCCTCTCTGAGGTTAAATGTTTATAAAATACATTTCAGGAATGTTAAGTTCGTGTAACAAAGCAGAGATTTTCACCTTTCCGAAGACATCCAAATATTGAATAGATTTATTTTAACATTAAAATTAATTAAATTAAATCAAAGCTTCGTATTTAATCAACCTTTTTACATACTATAAAATGTTAAAAGCTGAGAAAATAAAAAATAAAAAAAGTTATATGGGTTACATGTGTAATGGATAAAAAACATTAATTACATCCTTTACCATAGTTAACGTAAAGCATCAAGCTTTGTTTGAAAAACCCAACGAGAAGCTGAGGTTTTTAAAAGCTAGCACCAGACCACTAAAAGCCTGATACCAGATCACTCAATTCGGTATGAATATGTCGATGTTAACCAGGGGTAAGACTCGAGTGCAAGCATTTTTCACTTCATGCAGTTATGAGATTCCCACCTGTCCCAAAAAGTGTTTTTTCAACAGCGTCGTTGGCATAATTAGCAGAAAACAACACATGTTGTAACATTGCTATTTAGCGTCTTTTCAGTCAGCGGTACTTTTTGTCGCCATTTTTGCAAGACGAAAAATATAAACGCTCGCAAATTGATAAAAAAAGTCCCCCTTACCGTAACGAAGTTAAAGAAAGAGTAGTTCAAAATCAAAAATGAAATAAAACAGGCAAAACATGAATCGTGTAGAATGTCAAAACAACGAGATTGACAACAACGGTTTGCCAAAATGGCCGTCACTAGGGGTGTTACTGTTCCTTCCCTTTTTTCAGAGAACATGTTCTACATCCTTGCAATTACGGAAGACTCCATTCGTTTTTCTTAGAGAAAATGAAGTGTATAATAGAACGAAAGGGACAATGAACGCTCACAAGTTGTGCGAATGCTAAGATACTCACATAAAATGTCGTCATTAATCGTCAGACGCACAAGGACGCACGACCTGCTTGATTTTAAAGAATTTTGTTTCCTAATTCTTTATTAAAATTTCAGATACACCTCTATGTACTTCAGAATGTCACTTTTGTACTTGGTTATTTATTGGCTTTATATTCTCCACATGGTGATTACCGAAACAGCAATCTATAAAACATCTAGCGTGTTTTTTTTACAGCAAGTCTAATATTAGTAACTGCTTATCTTCTTGAATCGATATAAACACTTGAATTCACACAATAGAAAAATCTTCGTACAAATTCAATAAGATTTTATTTTTCAATTAGATTAACTAATAATAAATACATGACTGTTATAAGGCTTTTCTTTGTGCACACAAAAAAACATAAAACATCTTATACTCTTATATTTAATAGAACATTTTCACGCCGTAAGCATAACACGAGGCTTAGAATCTTTCTTTTACTTCTGTAAAAAAAAATCGAAAAGAAGACCAGAAAATTTTGTTGTATGGAAAGGTTATATTTCAGAAGAAAAAAATTAATGCTATTGGCATAGTCTGGCCACAAAGATCACTTTAAATATCATTAAAATAACACGGAACTGGTTCCTTTTCATAAGATGCTTTGGCTACATATAGTATATGTTTCTTTAATTTCAATTGGACTACCATTACATATACTCGGTGTTATATTAATGACTGGCCTGCCATTGCGTGTAAATCCACAGAGGATATTGCTATTTAACGTTGCTGCAGTCGAGATTCTTGAATGTTGTTTGACCCTGCTCGATGTACATCTGGTAGAAAACCATCCAGTTAACACCAAAACCATTGCACTTCGATATTATATTATTATAACAGTCAGAGCGCTCGCGTTTCCTTTTATAATAACCATGTCTTTGCTAACATTCGATCGATTCTTTGCAGTGTATTCAAATATTAGGTATATGGATTCGTGGCTGTATCGCCACAAACAGAAATGTATTATCTTTGGTTGGTGTTGCTGCATGGCGTTTATAACAATAACTATTTTTGTTTCGGAGATAAAACCAGCAATATTGATTACTATGTTTGATGTTGTACGCAAAATAACTGCAGTAATGTACATTGTTGTTATGATACAATTTCTAGCTGTTTATGGCTACCTCGTTGTTGTAGTTCGAAGACTTCGTGATCATCACAGGAGCATTGATAACTTTAAAATCCTTACCCCTTTTCTTATCGTTCTAACTTTTGTGTTCCTGAGAGCAATACCTTACTCGGTGTTAACATTTGCTGGAGAAGGAGTCAGCAGAAGTATCTTGTTTTATTATTCGATTGGAAGAATTCTTAATGTAATATTAGACCCTTTGGTGTACATCTTTATCCTTAGTAATGTTAGGAGTAAATTAAAATTCAAGCGAAACGCTATCAGCAGTAAAGTACCTGACCTTGTTTGTCAATCGATCCTACAACTGCGATCAATAAACAATCCAGTACATTCTCGAGACCGACGTTGTTCAACTAATCCAGAAACTATTGAAACGAAGTTTGATGAAAATATTAAAGTTATTTGCCAGTAACGTCGAGATGAAGTGTGCAGGCATAAATCTACTACACGTGCAAAAGTTATAACATGGAAACGGATGCAAGTTTTCTTTATAGAAGGGAATGAAGAGACGATTTGCACAAATGTTTCGCCTCAGCGCGCCTATGCAAAGCGTTTTGCGATTGTTTAGTCATTGCTTTATAGTTTTTGATTATAGATACCTCTGAAAATGACCTTGGCTGCGCAATATTTTGACTAGAACTGCGAAATATTGCGCGGGCATGATTTTTTGTTGGGTATAACTTTTAGATGCATGAGAAAAGGACAATTAAGGAGACGAAGGGAACCACAACTTTTTATGTTCTCTTTATAGCTCTTTAGACTTTTTTTACTCTTTTTTTTTTTACTTTTTATATTATTATTCAATAAAAAATGTCGGGTAAATGATAAATTTTAGTAAATAGTCCAGAAGTAGCTTTTTAATTCTTTTAGAGACAAAAAGCGTTTGACTTGATTAGTTTATTTATCACGTGATCGTTTTTGTTTTCACTCAGTTTCTTGTAACTTTTATACTCGATATCCCGAGATTTACCTATCTATCTTTAAGTAACTGTATATAAATATATAATATATCTACCCAGTTAACATATTTTATTGTTGTTTATCCTTACGTATTATAAACCAAACAAAAGCGTTGAATAAAATAAATATTACCATGTCATGGACATAAGCAGTTCGAAAGTATATGAAAACACTGGAAATAGTTGTTTTGTATTCCTAAACCCTTGGAGGCGACGTTTATAAAATCAAATTGATTTTGCAGGTTGAAGAATGGCTATAAGACATTTGCCTGAATTTATTTTTTTAAGATATTCAACTCCGGAAATTTGAAAGAGCCTAAAGAATTAGAACATTGCCCGAGAATAAACTTTATGCTTTTAGAAATCTGGATAACAAATGCTTTCCACATTTCTCAAAGAATAAATATTCGAAAAACCTTAAAATTTGCAATACGCAGTAGCTACGCAAAATTTTGTACCCAAAAAAATTGTGCTCTTAAAGTAGCTTTCGATTATGTTTGCACGTTGCAGATACTAGAAGAACCGATTATTAAGTGAAAAGGCCGTCATTTTGTTCGCTTCTTTTATTTAACGATGCCGTTGCAGCAATCGGAGCTAATTAGTTACGCTATTCTTTTGACGTTAAATCATTCTGTTTTACATATCGGATAGGCTCGCGTGTAAACAAACGCCCTATCCTGCACAAAACTTATTTCTGAACCTTATCTATCCTTACCGTGTCATGAATTTTGTTGTTTTCTGCGCTCCATTGAAACGCTGTGGGTGTGGTAAACACACCTTACAGAAAGCTAACAACATTAAAACGCTAAAACTCTCGATAGATTCTTTTAAAAGGTGAGTCAGAGAAGCTCGTATTCCTATAACAAAAAAGTATAAGTGATTTAATAAATAAGAAACAATTGCATTTTATAATTTCTATCAAGTCAAGCCTTAAGTCAATAGATAATTTCTTATTATTACCCTAATCAATTAGATTGTATGAATGAGACAATAAACTTTTGATTACACTGATTACAAAGAAATGGCCTACGATGAGTTTTGTGCACAAACTATTTATCATAGCTACAATAAAATATCGCATGTTAAGAAGATTTGTTACGCGTTGGACAATTCAGTTGGCAGGTAATAAATGGTGTATTTGTCTGCTGTTTGCTTACAAGGATGTTCAAAATTTTGATTTCAAGTAGAGGCAATACAATGAATTTACAACCACACATATACAATAATTATTTTTTGTATGGTGAATTTTAAATTAACTTTAAAATAATTTTATATTGACCATAACAACAATTTAAAGTGGTAAGAATCAAAAAAAGTAAAACCGAAAAAAATGTTTTTGTCGAGAAAATAAAGTCAAGACAAGAGGCTGAATAGAAATGGAAACATTTATTTAAGTATTTTTAGCATTTATCTTTGGCGGTATATAAATTTCGTTTTACAAAAAAAATTTCATAACAATAAAATCCAGCGTTTAGTACCTGGGCATGCATATTATAATTTTTTCTAGCCTGTATTTTGACAACTTTGAAAGTTGAGACGATTCCACTTCCAAGCGTTTGCAGCCTGACAACTTTTTAAACAGAATCTTTTTTAAAACAACCCAAAATAATTCGGAAACCGCTGCCATCTTTACCGTGATGAAAATTGAGCACATTTAGCGCCGATGTTGAAACACTTGAGCTGCTGTTGCCATGAATTTTTCACTGGAAAGCGTCATTTATATTAGTGTACTAGGAAAAGTAGTAAATATTGTTACGTTACTGTATTTCATGCATTTTAAATCAATGCATTCTTCTTTAACAGGAATAGAAAATGCAAAGCAATAACGTAAAATATTTTTTCATCTTGATATTATCATCATGTCTTTTAATGTTATTGACAATATCTTTGAACTCGCCTTGCCAACAAAGGCCGGAAACGACGAAAAAAGATACTGAAACCAAAAAAAAGCTGATTCTGTTGTACACAAAGTATCTTGACCATATTGTGCACAAGCACGACAATTATACAACTGCTTGTGGATGTGATTTTACCCGGTGTGAATATACCTTTAATGGAAGCAAACTTTCAGAAAGCGATGCTGTTATTTTTCAACCAGAAAGAATGCCCTTTTACATTAATTTGGATTATTTAAATGTTATAAGGACCAAATTAAACAAGAATCAAATGTGGATATATTTTGCAGTTAACAACTTAGGTGACGTAAGAGCTGGTAGAAGTCTCCATACTCACGACAAATACTTCAATTGGTCCATATCTTATCGACTTAATTCAGATATACGCAGACCTTTCGCAGAGATTAAAAAATTGAAAAAAACAAAAACTTTAACCGACACCAATTATGCTGAAAACAAAACAAAACAGGTTGCTTGGATTGTAAACAAATGTGGCGAGCTGAGAGATGACTTAGCTATGAAATTAGGTAAATATGGAATCACCATAGATATTCATGGTAGATGTCAGGATAAAAGTAACAACACAAATTTCTTAAGGTGCCGTAGTGTCACTTGCGAAAAAGAATTAAGAAAGTACAAGTTTTATTTTGCTGCAGAGGAAAGACTGTGTAAAGATTTTATTACTGGCGAATATTGGCAAAAGCCATTTAATGGCAACGCGATTCCTATTGTGTTGGGAGGTGCAGATTACAGCAATTCAAGATTAGCAATACCAGGTTCTTTTCTTGACGCTTTGAAGTTTAAAACACCAAAAGCATTAGCTGATTACATAAAAGAGCTGGATAAAGACGACAAAAAGTATAACGAATATTTCAAATGGAAGTCTCGATGGGAAAGAATCGAAGAAAAAAAAGGATGTCCAAAATTCATGTGTGAATTGTGTAATAAACTTCACGAATCTTCAAGCTTAGCAAAGCCAATACCTTTAAAGGATCAGATAAACACGCAAGAATGCAACAAGACAGAAGGTGTATTTTATAAATGGATAAAAACCTAATGTTAATTTACCATAGCGTTAATTGAATTACCTGTAAAAGCGCTTTTAAGGGGAAGTTTCACGAAGCGAATTACAGCGAAATCGCCGGCGAAATGTATCTGAACATGCGCAGTTTTGTTTGTTTTGATTTTGCTTCAAAAAATTCGCTTAGCCGAAAGGTAAAGACAGTTTATACTTTTTTAGCAGCAAAATATTTCGCTGTAAACTTTTAATCAATGTTTTCTTTCTTAGAAAAACCTATAATCTTTCATACCCGAAAGAGTGTTTGTATTCAGTATTTTAAATTCGCCACGTGTTTTTTGTTTCATATGAAAATCGAAAACATTTTCGCAGCTAATTCGCCGCGGAATTCGCCATTCACAATTCACTCCGTGAAACCCCCTTTTACGCGGTCAAATTTTATATAACATACGATATACCGAGACTCCAGGTAACTCAAACTTTGAGAGGACTGATGGAAATAGTTCGACTTAAGGAAGTTCGAGTTAAAGGAAGCCCCTTTAAGTCGAATTAAGTTCCAGCTAATCTATATGCAGTTAGAAGCGATTTTTTTAAAGAGCTAGGACAACAGTTAACGGCAAAAAAATGGAATCTTAGCTATAGAGAGGACATGCAATTCTCTTGTAAATTAAATCTATTCAGTAAGGCAACATTTATATCTATTTTACGTAAAGAATCAATAAAAACTAAAAAATATATATTCATTTAGTCTTTTGATTTCGTTTTATCGAGTAAAAAGTTCGAGTTATTGGAAGAAATTAACCTTAGGTGGTCTACAGATGGGTCGAGTTCACGAATTAGATTTGCTTAGATAGATAGATATTTCGCCTATATAAAAAGTTACATATACTCTAGCTGTTCACAATAAAATGACAGGAGCAAATAGACGGCATTGAGTCTTATCACCAAGCCCCTAGTTGTTGAGTATCCTAATAAATGTTTTTGTGCATTCATATTACTATTTAAAATGGCATATAAAATATATTTTTATATAAATAAGTCGTCCTAATTTCTTAGTATTTCCTACACACTGTCACATACAATCACCTATCTTTTGTTTTGTACTAAAATTATTTGCTTATACATTAATATTACTGTTACGAATTGCTATTGTAGTTTAAACGTATTATATATTCGTAACATTTTCATATCCTCAGTCAAAGATTAATTCCACAGCTGGGGTCCTCTATGTCGAATTGAAGTTATCCTGTGTTTTTTATGGAGCCATATGGAACCATATTAAACCGCTCTCACGCTTCTAAATTAACCAATCAAAATGTGTCAATTCCAAAGGGTAGTAAACGCTTAAAAAATATGAGCGTGTAAGAACAATTATATGTCACGTGGTTATGTGCCCTAGCAACTTCTATTCAGAGCTCTTGCGAAAGGTAGGTACAAAATTATTAAGAACTTAAGCTTCATGTATTTTAAAAACCCTGAAAACCTGCAACCAAAAAAGCAAATATACGGATATTGTCAACCTCGTTCCCAGGGCATTTTGCCTTGTTGATGAAGTTGATTGACCACTCCGTAATAACGGCTCAGGGGCCACAAGACTAAAACATTTACCATGCGTTCTCACTTTCTTCTCGATAATCTCATTCTTATTCTTAGGGGTTGCGAAGCACATTATGCTTTACTGCGTTTTTCCCCTCTTTTATGCCAATCACGCTTTTTCTTTTATAAGAATATTATTTATAAGAATATCAGGCTGGAATTTCAGGTTAAAAACAATAGGTCTATTGTTTAGGGCAATAAAAAAGCAAGAGTAAAGATCACTCAGTTGGAACTTTGGTATTCTTATAAAAGAAACGTGTATACAGTGAAGATAACTCTGAAAGAATCACAAACATTTTGTTCATTATTATAAGTGACCAAAAAGCTGCGCAAATCATATATTCTCTACCATGAAACAAGCGAAGGATGTGGCGCAGAATGTCGAGAGAAAAACAAGACGTTTACGACATTTGTTTGTATTGTTCATGATTTGTCATTTTATATAAATTCATTTGTAATTTATAAAAAAAATCTCTGTATTTGATAATGGTGTGCGGAAGCCACCGAAAATTTGTGCATTAAATTGGAAATGTCGTAAACGTCTTGTTTTTCTCATGAAACCCACTAAAAACCACTGCTAATCTTCTCTTCTGTCTCGTTGGCGCTTAATTATTCATCAAATCGAGGCTGATTTGTTGTTAACGCGCGAAATGAAATTCAAAGATTTCGAATTTATGGGAAATATAGCTATATGGAAACTTTTTGTTACAAGAAAGTCTTTCATCCATTTTGTAACAATTCTGATCAATTGATTATAATTCAGAACTTTTGGCTAAGTTTGCTTGTTTTTACTGATATTTTACCAGAAAATCCATTTTCAGTGCGGAGAGGTAGTGATTTTCACCTTTAGACGACATATTGCGTAGCAACATCCGCCCCAGTGATCGATCGCCCTAAATCCTGAGGACTAGTCTTTTACTAATGTTTTAAGAAGAAAATAAATTACGATACACAACGGTAGAATAGACGAACCATGGAAGTGTGGTCTTTAATTTTGACTTGAATTTTGGAAAGCTAATTATATGTTGGTCCAAAAAGGGTCTTTTCAAACACGGGTACTTATTCTAAGGGTTAACAACGAATCTGAATAATTGAAGATGCTATTTTAATCATCTAAGCGCAATTATTGGTTGAAATGCAGTCCAATTGATTTGTATTAAGTAATTTTCAAAATAATCTTCAATCCACTTTAAACTTGACCGAGATTTTCTCAGGTGACCTATTGCACGACTCTATAAAGTTTGTGTAGAAAATAGTGACATCGTCATTTGGGTGTTGATGTGTTTAGGTTTACTATGTTAACAAAGTTGCAAGACGCAGAAAAATGTTGTTTCCCGTTTTATACAAGAGCCTGTTTTATGAATGCATGCTGTTTGGCACTACTCAACGTATCAAAAATAAGACCTTGGATATAGATTATCGGCATCAATCACTCTCTTTCACCAACTCCTACAAGTATCTTGGTGTAAAATTGAACCAAACTCTTTCACTATGTGAGCACATCGAGTCGACATACAAGAAAGTTAGAGGGAGATTATACTTGCTTCAGAGAATCAGACCTCAGTTAACCACCGAGACTGCATCAACAATTTACAAGACCATGTTGATACCAGTTTTCACGTATTGTTCAATCATTACATGTTATTCTACCAAGACGTATCAGCTAAAGTTGGAAAATTTAGAAAAGCGAGCAAATCGTATTATATTCAAGAAGAACGTGCCAAGAAAATCTAAACCAGCATCAATTAAAGATCTGTTAAGGAAACGTCTTTGCCTTCAAGTTTTCAAGTGTGTTCATGGAGACGTGTGTGAAACCTTTGTAAATTATTTCGAAAAAATGACAAACAACACAAGAAATAAAAATCATTTACTACGACTTCCTAAGATTAAGCTGGAATCAAGTAGAAAAAGTTTCTTTTTTAATGGGGCAAAAACTTTCAACGAGCTTCCTCTGAAAATACGTGCTTCGACATCAATAGAAGATTTTGTAAAATTATATGAAGAGTTTTTTTAATTTGTAAATATTAATTTTTACTAACACATTTTTAGTTATTATTTTAAGTTTTATTACTATTTTTGGGGGGCTGGGAAACAGGACACATGGAAGAACAGAAATTTTGTAATTATATATATTTTGTATATTTTACTAATTTTTGAATGGAAAAATCCTGTATAAATATTCGTTATAAATAAATAAATAAATAAATAAAGTTAGCCATAGCAAACAAATTTAATTTTTGTATACATCCGTTGCTATAGGGTTTTCTGGAATTTGAAAAATCAAGCCTTAATGATTTTTATAGTGTAAGCTGGCCCTTAGTAAAGCGTTTCTTCCTGAAAAAACCGTGGTCGTAGGCCCCCAGCAAAGCTTTTAAAGTTGTTTTGAAAATTGTAGCTAGCTACTGCAACTTTTAGAAGTTCTTGTTTCACACATTCGTAGTAATGTGTGATTTGGTATGGGCTGCGTTCTGTCATGGTGGTAACGAAAAGTTGAAAGGGGCGCGAATAGTATCAAAATCAAAGACACCACAAATAGCGCGCTATATTGACCAAAAGTTTTGTTTATGTATTGTTTTTTTGCGTATAGCAGGGTTTTTTTGTTCTTTTCTTATTATCGTGTAGCTTTATATAGTATACCCAAAATAATGAAACCAGTAGAGATATATTCTATTCGAATTTCGAGAAATCTCGCATCAAATGAGGGTGTTCATTGTCTTGAAATTGACTCGAGTTGTGTACCCTCCAGCCATATCTCCAGTTATCGAAAAATAGTCACAACTTTTAACATGATTCAATTTATCATCATTTCTTTCTCTAAGTTTGTGCTTTAATATTTTATACCAAATTTTATCATTGTATATTTTATATTTTAATAAATACATTTTAATTGTTTATCATCATAGTGTTGCGTGAGTGTTCAAACCGCTTCGGTTCCTGTTGTTTTTACATGAGACATTAGAAATTCGATTGACAATATTTTATGTTAAAACTTGGACATCCATGTGTATGTGTACAAATTAAAACAACATTTTACGACGTTTCGGGTGTCATACACCCATTTTCAAGTAAAATAAAAATTATACAACAGGTCTATATAAACAAGAACGTTGCCATAGATATATATAAACATAATCAATACAATATTTAAGTATAAAGTATGTGTACAATACTAATGTGTGATCAAACCGGACGGTTTTCTTGTTAATAATTTAAAATAATGCCTGGAAATAAGGCAAGATGTTCTTACAAGAAAAGAAGAAGAAAAGTATTTAGTGGTATTCCGAGTTATATGAAAGAAGCAAGCACATTTTTACCACCACAACTACAACCTGAACAACAACAAATAGAGCAGCCATCATTATCAACTTCATCTTCCACTTCTGAAATACCTAATGTGTCAAAACGAAAACTATCCAATTCCAACTTTAAATTAGTATGCAATGAGTCAATTTTAACCAGAAAGAAGAGAAAGTTATTAGGAAGTTCTACTAAGCACAAAGAAACTATAGAAGAAGAAGCGCATGGTAACAAAATTGTTCATTCAAAACTTCTTCTTGCTGCAATAAATGCTTGTACAAAATGTGCCAAGTGTAACAAAAAAGGTAAATTTAACCTGTTACAAGACAACAATAGGATACAAGGTGAAGTGTTGACATTACAGTGTAGAAATTGTGACAACAAACATTGTTTTGATACAAGTAACCGTGTGCATTATTGCAAAATTAGCGCAAAATATTTGCACTGACGTAAGATGTTGAGGTCACAACAGAAAGCCGTTTCAAACAAACGTTTCAAACTTATCATCCTGGTGCATTTTCTGATTTGATTGGACCAGACTTCAACATCTCTACTAATGAAACCAAACAAGAGCCAGTCATTACTTTTGTGCCAGATGAAAGTGTACAAATGATTGTGTCCAAAACTGACAAATAATTTATTTTTAGTATTTAATGGCTTAGTTGTAATTGCGTTTTTTTAACTTCTATATGGCATGTTTTACAATTTTTTAATATAATGACACTATAAATACATAAAAGATTTGACAGTGGTTTCCCTGTAACATTAAAAAGCCTTTCTGGTACTTTTATAGAAGGAAAGTAACACGAAAATATGCAAAATTTCTTTTGAAAACTTTAAAAGACGTTTTCTCATTTTCATACATTTTTTGGTTGAGAAAGGATAACTTCAGTTGTATTTGTCATTTGAATAAAAACTTTTTTTTTGTAATCATCAATCCATCCGCAAAACAATAAAACACCTGTTTTTGGGCTAGGCATTACCTGGAATATTTTTTCAAATTTTTTTTCGCTTAAAACAATCTAAGACCTACCAGGTGTCTCTATACTAAGTTTCATTGCGATTAAACAACTAGAAATTGAGAAATCCTTTCTCAGATGTTTTTCTTTGTTCGGCTTTCTATTGTTCTGACAGGTGGTGGGTAGGAGGATTTTTAAAAAAATATATTTTTTTGGTAGCTTATTTTATACTGTAACATATTTTTACTACTTTGTACATCTATATATACATATTAACTAGAATAATCAACTTTCCTTAAAAAAATACTTTTTGTTACTTAGGGGTAGGGAGCCCCCTTAATTTGCTATCACGGCTAATTGGACTTTGCGCCCCTGTTCTTTGTAACAGCCGCTGAAATAAGTTCTGGAATTTCCTGGCTCTTTCCTCTTCTGGATAATTTGCCCCTCCTTTTTGGCATGTTTTTTGTTATGCTCATGTGTATTTGTCGTATTGATTTTTCAAGTCTTCTTTTTAAAACAAACCCAAAGCGGTTCGGAAATTTGCTAATTAAAACACAATATGTGATCCAAGGGTCCAGGAATTAAAAACAAGAAGCCCTGCGGCTTTAAGATTTCCGTCATTAGCCTGAAAGATTTTGAAATTTAAAGTAGACCTTGAAAACGGAGAATTATGGGGTAAACAAATCACGAGTATCACAATTCTCAACTATTTTTGTAACTAACCTGCAATGTTAAATACAACTCAATAAATAAAAAATAAAAATTTTACATAGCTATATGAAGTATTCTAAAATAACAGTTAAAACTTCAACTGGATATTTTTAAAAGTGATCAGGAAAATTCTGGAAATTCCAGAATACAAATCTTGCTATGTAGAAACTTGACGATTCGAATATAATAACTTCTGAACGAGCTCAATTTGAATGATGAAGTAGTTCATTGTTTATTAATTCAGGAATAAATACATATTAGCATTTGAATATTTCAGTATTTAGGCCTTCAAAATTTACTCTCTTGTTGAAAATTTTTTGAAAATGCTGATGGTGCATGGTTTGATAACAGCTGATCTGAAAAAGAAAGTACGTTTTAAAAATGAGAAACAAGAATACAATTTTACCATAAACTGCATTAAAACCAGGTTGTTTAAATATTGTCTCTTCCTCTCTTTGCCTATTTGATTTAAAAAGGGAATTTAATACAAAGATACAAATCCATGCGATGTGATGCACAGGTATATTATATATATAAATATGTATATAAATTTAATCAGGCCGGCTTTTGATATCTTTGTTAAATTAGTAACATATTAAGCAAGCGATGCATGATTTTGAAACCTGTGGACAATACAGGATTTATTTTGTTGAAATCGATTTATTGAATTCAACTGATTGTTTATTATTCTTTTTTGATTCGAATTCTCAAATTTGAATTTCTTTCGGGGAGTCGGATTAGTTGCAAGTTTTCATTTTGAGGAAACTGATTGGTCATTGTTTTGTTTGACAAATTGACAAATTGAATTCAACAAGTTGAAACATAAAAGGGTATATACACACACAATAAATTTGCGGATTTGAAAAATCGATGGTCCTTTTTGTGAGATTTTTAAAAATCAAGTCATATCTAAGAAATCTTAGAAAAATATTTTGTGATACTTTGGGTGAGTTCAAGAAAGATTTTCAAGCAAATCAAGGAGAACTGATATTTAGCTAGTAACAGAATAGTTAGTTGTTTTCAATGGCGCCATAGCTTGGTGGTTATTACTCTGGCATTTTGTGCGTGAGAACGGGGTTCGATTCCCCTTGGCGGCAATTCAATATTGGTGAGTGAATGCTACCATAGCCCCGGGTTAACCCAAGCCATGTGAGAGAAATTGGGGAGATGACACACTATGTGGGCTGTTGGATGCTACAGGGAGTTGTTTGGTAGAGCGGGGACCCTAATTGGATCTGATCCAATTAGGGTCCCCGCTCTACCAAACAACTCCCTGTAGCATCCAACAGCCCTCTGCATAGATCAAAATGAGCATTAAATACTCTAGGACTCCCTATCTAAGCTATGGCCTTTCCTGGAAATAATAGACAGGATTTGTAAGGCTAGCCATATAAAATATACAGACATTCTATTTATCTATGCAGAAGAATTATATATACGGTGTGTACAGTATAATTAGCTGCTTATACAGCTACTTATATCTTTTTACTTAAATTTTCACTTTTCTTCGTTATCGATCTCCCCATAGCCATCTATATTTAAATAGATCAACATAAAGTTGTGCTTCAATTAAAACCAAGAAAAAGAACAAGAAATGATTTTGCAAAAAAGTTATAAGTTTACTGTAGCTAGCAGTACATATGTCGTATATATTATTAAACAACAAAACTATTCTGATTTCAAGAAAAAACATGGAAAAGACGCAGTTAGCTGTAAAGAACACAAAGAAGCTTTTAACGGCTAATTATACTAGGCGTAGCATCTAATTATCCTGCATCGGTTACAGGTTAATTATCAGTTCACCGACTGCTCAGTGCAAGCAACAATAAACTTTTGTCACGTTTCGCAACTTTTCTACAAAAAATATCTTTTTATCTGATAGGAAGTAGTCCCACAAAGTGTCATTTGGAAGTTATTTTTAGCCCCCTTTTTCCCATAAGAACAGGAGTTGGGTGTCCAGTCATGGAAGAACTACGCAAGGCAGGATAAAGGTTTTTTGTTGCTTGCTCTTTAAGAAAAAAAGGCACTCTAATCAAAGCACTATTTTGTGTAGCTAGCTCCATAGCTAGCTAGCAAGTAAATAATGTCAGCACCAATCAAAAGGAGATCCAAGTCAGCACCAAAAATTGAGATAGCTAGCTAGCCAGCACACCTTTCTCACTTAGCTATATATAAAATAATTCTTACCTGATAAAATACACGAATTTAAAAAATAGTGCTTAGCTCCCCATCAATAAAGCTACGACCAAACCAAAGAGACCAGCAAGGGACGACCAACAAAATGTGAGCACTTTTAGTCATGAATTTATAGATTGTAAATATTATGATTGTGATTCATTTCGTAATAGCTTTTCTTCTGTCAATCCTAATAACTTATATTCTAATCTTCAACCTAATTTTTCTATTTTTCACATGAACTCTTGTTCTCTCCACAAACACTTTGAAGAAATTAATTCTCTTCTTTGTTCTCTTGACTTCAATTTTAGTATTCTAGGCTTTAGTGAAACAAGATTTAATTTATCTAATTATTCCTTTCCTCAATTTGATAACTATACTTTTTTTAACACTCCAACTAGTAGTAACGCCGGTGGCACAGCTTTATATGTTTCATCTTCCCTAACATCAACTCCCCGAAATGACCTATGTATGCTTGAACCAAATTTTGTCGAATCAACTTTTATTGAAGTACATAATCCCAATGATAAAGAAACTAACTACATTATTGGCTCTGTTTATAAACATCCATCTTTAAGTACTCACGATTTTATTAACTTACATTTAAATCCTCTCTTTGCTAAACTTTCTAAAGAAAAAAAATCTCTGATTTTGATGGGTGAATTCAACATAAACTTGATTAACTACAATAATGATAATAATGTTAACGATTTTATTGATACTCTTCACTCTAATTTATTAATCCCTTATATTAACCTGCCAACTAGGATAACCTTGAATTCGAAAACTTTAATTGACAATATTCTCATGTCTCCTAACTCTAATAAAATTGTATCTGGTAATTTAACTTTTGATCATCTACCCCAATTTGCCATAATTTTTAAAGAAAATCCTAGCATTAAAATTAACACCCCTGAAACATTTTATTATGACTGGAATAGATTTGACATTGAAACTTTTAAAAATGATTTTGTAAATATTGATTGGGACAACCATTTGCTTTTATCTGTAAATAATGTAAATAATTCTTTTAAACTTTTCTTTGATAAAATTAATGAACTAATAAATTTACACGTTCTTCAAAAAAAATTAACCAAGAAACAAGTTAAAACTAAAACTAAACCATGGATAACTGTAGGTACAACAGTTATCCATGGTACAATACAACAGTACAATACAACAGTACAATTTACAAGAGGAATTCTTTTTTTAAAAAATTTATTAATTCTACTAATGAGAACACTAAAACAAGAAACCATAACTTATATAAATATTACAGAAACCAAATTGTTAATCTTATTCGTGTTAGTAAAAAGAATTATTATAACAGTTACTTTATAAATAACATTAACAACTCTAAAAAAGAATGGGATGGTATTAAAGAAATTTTACATAAAAATCATAATTCTTCGAATGTTAAAACTTCTCTTTTGATAAACAACAAAGTTACTTCTGATCCTAAAATTGTTTCATCTTCGTTTAACCACTATTTTTCTTCTATAACTGATAAGATTCGAAGTAACATTCATAATTTCTCTAACATTGACCATAAATTTTTCCTTAAAAATCCAAACTGTAACTCCTTCTTTTTTTCTCCTATAACACAAAACGAAATAATTAAGATTATCAATGGCTTAAACATTAACAAAGCAAATGGACCCAATAGCATTAATAACAAAATCCTAATTCCTTTGAGTACTGAGTTCTCAGCAATCTTAACAAAACTTTTTCATCTATCAGTCAGTAATGGAGCTTTTCCAGAGATATTAAAACTAGTTACTGTTACCCCAATTTTCAAAAACAAAGGTTCACTCCTAAACCCCTGCAACTACCGGCCTATCTCTCTTTTATCCAATATTGATAAAATTTTTGAGAAAGTAGTTACTCATCTCTTTCCTAACTATTAATAATTGCCTAATTGATAGACAGTTTGGTTTTAGAACCAAACATTCTACCATTCATGCCCTAATTAGTCTTACTGAAAACATCAATAGAAACCTTGATCAAGGCAATTTTTCTTGTGGCATCTTTATAGATTTTCAAAAGGCCTTTGATACAGTCGACCACCAAATCTTTTTAGATAAACTTAATCACTACGGTGTAGGGGGCTTAAGTAACTCTTGGTTCGAATCGTATCTCTCTAAACGTTTGCAATCGGTCAAAATTTCAAACTTCACTTCTTCGTCAATTGAGTTAAAATATGGTGTACCTCAGGGTTCAATTCTTGGACCCTTTTTGTTTTTAATTTACATTAACGATTTAACTAATTCTATTATCTACTCAGAATTATTCCATTTTGCTGACGATACTAGTCTTCTATATTCCAGTCATGATCTAAAAAAAATTAAAAAACATGTTAACATTGATCTGAAATTCCTTTTCAAGTGGTTAAATTCCAATAAAATCTCTCTTAACATCGCTAAAACTGAAGCCATTCTTTTTAAACATCCTAACAAATGCATCAACTATAACTTAAAGTTAAAACTAAATGGGAATGTACTTCAATTTGTTGACACTGTTAGATATTTAGGTGTCCTACTTGATCACCATCCTACATGGATCCCTCACACTAATTCTATAGCTTCTAAATTAAATAAGGCTAATGGTATGTTGTCTATACTTAGACTCTATCTACCTAAATCTTCACTAATTGATTGCTAGCATGCACTTTTTGCGTCTCATGCTACTTTTTCTTGTCAAATCTGGGGTCAATCAATATCAAACACTCATCGTATTATCAAACTACAAAAAGCTGCCCTCCGTGTTATTACTTTTTCTGATTTTAGACAATCTTCTATACCCCTTTTATCTCAATGTAAAATCCTTCGCATTTCTGATTTTATAACTTTATCTAACATTTTATTAGTCTTTAATATCCTCAATTCTCTAACCCCTAATGACGTTTGTAACCTTTTCAATTTAAAAATCATTCAATCGACATATGAAACCAGAAACTCTTCCATTAAACTTCTTAACAGACCTGTGGTCAGAACTTCTAAATTTGGTATCAACTCTATACTCTATCAGTGTATTCTCTGCTGGAATAGGTTCCAGCAACATTTTTCTAGACATGACTTGGCCTCTTTAAGCTCTGGTCAAATTAAATCAAAATGTAAACTCTTCTTTCTAGAAAGCTACAAGAATGGTCCTGATTAGTCACTTTATATAAAACATTTTCTCAAACTTAAACTGAGCTCAATCTGAGTTAATATCTACTATTTGTCATCATATATATATATTTATATCAGTTTTTATATGTAGGTTTTTTCTTACTGGTGGCCTCACCCGATTAGCTAATACACATATTTGACGGTCTCCATATTTAAAAACTGTAACTATATTATCTGTATCTATATCACTGAAATAAAAAATTCAATTCAATTCAATTCAAAATGGCCGCACACGGAATGTTCTGGCCACACGAAGAGTACACTCTCTGTTCAGATTGGTCATTTAATTGATAGAGATTATAATAAAGCATCTTCATTGGCTTTCGAAAAAATGGAATTTTCCGAGCGTTTAGCCTGTACAAAAACTTAGCAGCGTCCGGGCTCTGCGCTGTCTCTAGAGATAGGGAAATGTTCCTTCTAGCGCAACGCACATCTCGCGCACGCGCACGGCCACGGTCAAACACAACAAATCCGGTACCATGCTATGTTTATCCATGCATATCAAAAATCAATGCTGCAAATGAGTCAAAAAATTTCTAGCACACATCTCAGGTAAATTCCCCCGCACATTTGATGACGTCATAAAAGTATGCTGCAAATGATTCAAAATAATTCTCTTCCCTTATAAAATGCTAATAATCAACGCAGGCGCAGTCAAGATGTGAATAACATGCTCGGCAAGCACCGGACGTTGTTGGTGTATACTAAAATGGTACTCTGTTACTGGTGCTCTGTAGAACTGTGCGACAAAAAAGGTGTCAGGTGCCCCATGAGATACAACCCCCCACAGGTGAGTACAAAACATACGACGAAATCCGGCTTTTTTCATGTGATGGAAAACATGGTTGCTCATATGGGTGAACATGATGACGACGACGGCGGCGGGTATGTGTATGAGGGCTACTTTTGTAGTAATGCGTGCTGCTTGGCTTACGTGGAGGAGCGAAAGTTGTATGACAGTGCGTACGAAATGTCGATGTGGCTACTGAAAAGGCGCTATAGAGGAAGGCCTTCCCCAGACTGGAGGCGCCTCGTCAGATTTGGGGGCGACTTGACGCAAAGGGAATTCCTGACACATATTTGAACTGGATTATCTTACAGCAAGATTGTAAGATAAAATCAAAATACCACTACTAATAAAGATGTGCATTAACTGTCAAGTAAAATTTGATATATTTGGAAGCGCGGTAGTCATGACCTTTATAGCTGGTATTGGTATCTCCCTACCCCTTATGACCCTGGCATTAGTAAAAGAATCAGGGAAGGTGAAGGAGAATGAATGGAGGATTAAAGACCTGGAGGATCGTCTTGATGACCTAGAATCATAAGATAAATGGAACAATGTAAGGACTGTGAAAGGGTACTCGATGTGTACGACAGGTGCGCCTGTGGTCGGAGGTTTGAAGCAAACGGCAAGCTTTTATGCTGGTACTGCTATCAGGACTATATCACCTATAATGGGGGTGGTTGCTTATGTACGATGACATGTAATTCTCTGAAGTCGTTTGAATTACAATAAAACAAGATGCTATTTGAGAATGAGACTGTCAGCCCTAAACTTTTCTACTCATTTGCTGCTACTTTTACAGACATCAATGATATCAACGTGGACCACCTGACAGTGTCAGATCCAATACCAGCCAATGGGGGCAAGGATCAGCGGTACATCATAGGGTACCATACAATAGACCACGTGGTAGCACTCAGGGTAAAGACACCTAAAATCTGGTCCCCGAATGGAGTGACCCGGTACAATGCCAATGCTGTACCAGCGATGGGTCTTGATTTTGAAGAGTACCCCGACTGGGTTGCGAAATATCGGCAAATATGGAATAAAATCGAAAAGTTGATTTCTGAGCAATTGACGACGGAGCCCGTGAAGAAGGACCGTTACGTGAACGCCAAGCTCAAATACTACAAGGACGCGATCACGACCAAATTCCACGGTATGCCGGTACCCTATGATGAGCCCTGCCAAGCCAGTGCAATCATGGCTATTTCATCGGTGTATATGCAGGGCAAAAACCACTACCCTCAGGTACATATTACGGAATGTCGATATAAGGACTTCAAAAAAGAATCACTGCTGAGTGAGGATTAGAAAACCATATATTTTATAGGCCTTATGGTACCTATAAAATATATAAAATTAATTAAGGCTTATACTCAGGTGGGGATTCTAGGTAGTGCTTACATACTGCACAGATCTCACGTTTTTTAAAATCTCATCATGTCCCTCCTGCCTCCCTTTCGCAACCATCTGAGCCCGCTCCTCTTCATTGAGGGCGTTCACAATACGGTTAAAACGTTGTCGCATCTGTTCTTTTAGCAACATATACCTTTGCTTCTCCTTCACGATCATATTAAACTCATATTTATCAATCACCCCATTTTCTACCGCTTTTGAAATCAGGTCAATAATAGAGTTCAGCTTTGATTCCGCCAATAGTTTTATATTCTCATGCTTTTTTGATTTAACACCCAGCCTTTTTCCAGCATTCCTCAGACCTGCCTGTCCAACCCCTACGGCAAGGGTTAGGCCACCCATTGCCACTGCCAGGGGTACACCCATTCCGGATAGTAAAGTGCCAATACAGATACCAGATGTAATCACACTAATGCCGAGCAGGCCATGGTCTGTATATCTTACCCAGGTCCCATGCATCTTAAACTTTTTTGCAAGTTTGTCCCGCTCCTTAATCTCACTTCGCAGATACTTCTCAATTTCACCAATCTCATCAAGTCTATACTTTTGGCTTTCATCCTGCATGTCAGCACTTTGTGCAGGTGCGCTCGGTAAACTAGGGTATAGTTTGCTAATATCGCTCATCTTTATTCTATCAATAGCTGCATCGTTATCCCGGTGAAGGATACATTCTTCTCATGATGATGTTCTTCATTACATTCTTCTCATGATGATCTGTAAGCATGAATTCTAGGCGATCTGTGGACCCCTTTAGGGGTAGGTAGATAGGAGTATCAAAAGTCCAAGTCAACATATCCCCCCAAGCGTTTAATTCCTTGGTGGGGAGTAAAGCCAGAATTTTAGACTTTTTACCATCTAGCAGGCAGTCGTCTTTATCCAACTGAGGACAAACGAGTCGTAGTCGAATATAGATGTCAGTCTTGTAGAAGGAATGATAGTCTCCCTTCTGATAGTACTTTTTACTAGGGTCGTAGGATAGACCCAGGAGCTCTTGCAGCTGTCGATGAATAACCACCGTGTACCCGTCACTGACACGGAGCCTACAGAGTCCATTTTTCAAGACAAACAGTTTGATCCTTTCCTGTGCCTGACTATTGATGATAGCTGCCAGATCCTCGATCCTATACAGACCGTTCATAATCTCAATCCTAATTTCCCTCTGATCGGGCCCTATTTTACGGATGACAAATTCATTATCACTGTAAAGGTTCAGCCATATGGGCCTGATGCTTATCGATTTCAGGGCAATTCTAGTGCCCTGGCCAAGGTAATCCTTGAATATCGTAGGCTTGTATATATCAGTAATATAGAGTTGCTTCATCGTTTTGTTTATAACAAAACGATGAACATATATTCATACAACCCCAACGCAAAGTACAAGTCCAACAGAGGAGAATGGCCACTTGGTGTAACCAACCTGGAGCATCAGGACCTGTACGTGTCTACGGAATCACATATTTCCGTGGCATTCCCTGAATTTACTAAATACCCGATCAAGGTTACAACAACCTACCTCAATGACCCTGTTATTCAGGGATGGACAAAAGGACAAGCCCTGGACTACTGGAACATCCAGGTGAATTTCGCCACCCATTGCGCAAGCACTGCATTAGGCATCTCCGCCAAGCATCCAACGGGCTCCGTACCCCTTGTCAACTGGATATTTAAATTCCATATCTATTACCATATGCGTCGCATTCTAGCAAGGATGAAGATACCCATGTCTTTTAACGATGGGTTTAGTCAGTACAAAAAACCCTACTCAACCTCCGGGTATGCGCAGGTATGTCGCGAGTACGGTGCGGACCCTAACGGTCTGTACAAAACCAAGTCGGTAAGTGCATCACTCACCAACGGAAGATGGTGGCCCCAGGTTGATGGTGATTGGGCCAAATTCATCATCCCCACAAGTCAAGACCTAACGTCGGAAGGTCTTACCAAGATTAGTGAGAGCATTCGCGTCTACGTGGTCCTGTTACTTGGCTCACAGGCAGGTGCCAAAGCATCCTTACTCGGCTCAGGTGCGGACAACTACACGGCAAGGAAGATTTTGATGCAGAAATTTGAAGCCATGGTACAACGTCAGGAGAATGTGGGGCATGATATCACGGAATTCCAGAAAGTGTTGCAATATGCTAGAACGCCGGTGAATTTTGCCGTTTTGCCCAGCGTGTACATATTGCCCTCGGACATGAACCTACGTATAGGTAAGATTGAGGTGTATAACAACAATATTTTGATCGCACCTGCCAATGTAAATGTGGGGGCACGGGTTGATGTGAATAACAAACCTATTGCGAGGCATGCGGCCGCCGCACCCCTCAAGCATATCATCAAAACACCTATACATACCACACCTCCCAAGCATACTACACCCCTAGGCATACTATCAAAATACCTATACATGCCACACCCCTTAGACATACCGAGCATACCATCAGACATATGGCAGATATCAAACTACATCCCAAGCATGCTACGCCTCCTATACATCCTCCCGTACATGCTGCCGAACAACCAACACAAAACCAGCACGAGGATAACAAGGCCGCATTAATCAAGACAGGGGTGGGGTCATTATTGCCTACATCTGGCTTAAAAAAAAATAACTAATATTAGACCCCCCCCAACATAGAACACGACAAACCCGGCAGCGGCCGCGATGGCCATGTACAGATGTTTTGCCACGTATTCCACGACTGTTGCCGCTACCCTCAGAAGGAAGGAGACAACCGTACCCATAATACCAGGTAAGGCAGCACCTGCCTTACCTGCCAAATATTTCAGGAACTTTCCAAGCCTTTCAACCTGCTTCTCTACGAAGCCTTTTCCCGCACCCGCTGCGGCACTTCCTCCTGCAGCACCTGCCGCGGCACTTCCTCCCGTAAGGGAGAGTACAATGGCGCTTATCAGCAGACCAATAGCAGGGACGATACTCGCTATAGTTATGCCCTGCTCTTTAAACAAAGTCTTAAGCTTCTCAAGCAGAGATGTGTTATCTTCAGCGATTTTCAACAGCGTGTCCTTGATGTGTCTCAGCTGGGGGTATATGTCAGTGGATAGTATGCCATGTGTTTCCCTTGTGGCCTTTTTTTTATCATTCAGATCCTTAATCTCTTTCTTCACCTTTTCTATTTCCCCCTCAAGGTTAGCTTGTTGTCCTTCATCTGCCCCAGCCTTCTGCTTTTCAAGTTCTTTCATCTTACCCTCTGCCTTGTTAATCTCGCTGTTGTATAGAATCATCTTGTTTTTCAAGCTTTTCAAGTTACCCCTTAATGTCTGAAGTTCGAGGTCAAGCCCCCTTCTTTCACGTTCGGTGATGCCACTTTCATCAGGCCGAGCAAACGAAGTGTCTTGTATAAGGCCCTCCGTGGCATCTACAAATTCATCGATCTCCTCTAACGATTCCATCTCAATATTTTCAGCGTTCTCAACCTCCTTCTCTATTTTGCTATACTTTTTCAAGAGGTTCTGGGCCCTGAATTTACCACCTCTGTTGGGTGTAACATATTCGACAAAACCCAGGGCCTGCAGACGATTACTACCTAGCAACGTTTGTATCCGGCCAACGGTTTTTAAGGTACCATCTTGATTCGTAATCACTATTTCCTTGAAGGTTTTTCGCCCTTTCACTATCTCTTTAACAATAAGTTGATTCCCTTTATCCATCCTGAAAGCATTAGTATTTGTAGTATTAGTAGTAGTATTATCTGCCTCTGCCCTGAAAGCGTGTCCCCCTGCTGTTGTTCTGTTGAAGGCCCCGGCGTTCCAGGGAGTTTTGGCGTTCCGGAGAGATTTGACGTAGTATCATCAGGTTTATCTGGATGGCCCTCATCCTCCTCATCATCAATATCAATATCAGGTACAAATACTGGATTAGTTGGCATCTTTATTTAAAATTTCCCTATAATAAACATGAGTGCATTCGGAACTACATTGAACCCCTACGCGGAGACGAAGCAGCTTTTTGGGATCAAAGGGCGAAAGCAACGGGTTCAGATATCTAACATACCCTCTACAATCAATCAAAATGAGGACTTATGCGTTGATATACCCAACATGTCTCAGAATGACGTCATATTTCCTGGAGGTCTCAAACTCCTGTTTGACCTGACGCTGACGGGGACTAATACGAAGCGTACCCTAGTCAACAATATCGGCAAAAGCCTGGTGAGAAATCTGCGAGTTACCCTGGATGGCAATGAGGTACAAAATATATCTGATTACAATATCCTGGCAGTGTACCGGGACTTGTGGCTGCCCAAATTCGATCGGGAAAACAACCTCATTTTAGAAGGCATCAACCCCAACGATGGTACAATCAGAGCCCTGCAGGTCAAGGCTACTGAGTACGTCGGTACGGATGAGGAGAAATCCATCGCCGCGGCGTATGGCAAGACCTTTTCTATCCCGTTGGGTAGGATGTTTGAATTGACGAGGGATCTCCCTTTTTATCAGGCAGAATTCCATGACAGATTGCAGTTCGTTCTGCAT
The DNA here is from genome assembly GCA_030067915.1 of Hydractinia echinata. Lineage (NCBI taxonomy): Eukaryota > Metazoa > Cnidaria > Hydrozoa > Anthoathecata > Hydractiniidae > Hydractinia > Hydractinia echinata. The sequence continues at coordinate 1,222,799 of JASGCC010000101.1, read as the reverse complement.
TTCGCACCGCATGCTGACGTGATCAACGATGTAGGGACAGCAGCCGTGGGATCTACGGCAGCCAAGGCTGCCGATGAAGCGTACAAGATCACCAACATCAAGCTGGAGTTTGACAAGATCACCCATGAGGGCCTAGCAAGTGCCATGATGTCAAGGTATAGCCGCCTGGCGCTACCCTATGAACGGATACTCCGTAGCAAGGTGGTGACCATGAAAAAGGCCGATACCAGCTACAACCTCCAAATCGATACGCCCGCAAAGAGTCTCAAAGGTGTCTTGCTACTCTTTATAGACCCTGGGAAAGTGAAGGCTTACGCTGGTGTCAATGAGGTCTTCTATAATCCCAAAATCGAAAAAATATCCATCACGGTGGAAGGTGAACCTAACGAACTGTATAGTCATGCCATGCTTCCCAAGGATCACCTAGAGCAGATTGTTAACCTCTTTGGTAGTCACGACTCTTCGATAACGATTGGCCAATTCTTCAACGAGAGATATGCGCTCTTCGTCGATTTCAGAGCAAGCCCGGATCCGGGCCTGCACGGTAGCGGGAGGCCCCTACAGAGGCTTAGTGACGGTATTACTCTCCACATGACAAAAAAGGCTGACGGAACTAGGGATTTCAGATGCTATGTGTACTTGTTTCAGGATGCTCAATTAAACATCTTAGACGGCCGTTATCATTCTGTGGAGTATTAGTCACCATAATTTGTATTTGTCCCCAGAGGCAAATACAAATCAATATGGAAGAAACCAAGAGCTGCCCAAATTGTAAAAAAGTGTTGGCCTTAGATGCATTTAGGATGCTGGGAAATGGTCAAACTACAAAGGCATGCATCAAATGCCTGGATAAAAAGAAACAGCGGCGTGCCAAAAACAAATGCCCCCATGGTAGGCGGATGGAGCAGTGTAAAGACTGTGGAGGAAATCAAATATGCCACCATGAAAGGGTGAGGGCCTATTGTAAGAAGTGCAAGGGTAGTCAGATATGCCCCCATGAAAAACAGAGGGCTCTCTGCAAGGAATGCAAGGGCAGTCAGTTTTGTAAACATGAAAGGATAAGATCTCAGTGTAAAGAGTGCAAGGGTAGTCAAATCTGCCAGCATGAAAAAAGGAGAGCCTGCTGCAAAGAATGCAAGGGTAGTCAAATCTGCCAGCATGAAAAAAGGAGGGCCTATTGTAAGGAGTGCAAGGGCAGTCAGATATGCGAACATGAAAAACAGAGGGCTTCTTGCAAAGACTGCAAGGGTAGTCAGATTTGCCCTCATGAGAAATTGAGGCATCGCTGCAAGGAATGCAAGAAGAGCAAACAATAAATGGCAACGATCGCTGTCATTGTTGCAGGTGCGGCAATCAACGCATTAGCATTTTCGGGGACCAACTTCCTATTTAGCAAACTATCAGGACACGGAGGAGCTGAGCGGAAAAGGCACGATAGGGCGATGGAAAAGCTCAATGCGGCTCAGGCAGCATGGATACAAGATCGACAAGCCAAGCTGGACTGGTTTGCTGAGCAACGGGAAATGCAGCTAAAGGCAGGGAAGAGTCTGAGAGAATTGGATGACGATATGTACCAATACTACATTGCTTCAGAAAGGAAGGCCCCGCAATTGAAAGATTTTTACACACCCTCCAAAAAACAACAAGATGGTGAACTCACATTCGTCGTTGGATCACTGTCCCTACTAGGGTTTCTGGCTTACAAGTATTTGTAAAACGTTTTTTACATGTATAATAAACATGTCAAAAGCATCACATATCGTTACCGATGAGGAGGCGGAGAAATTAAGGCAAATTTACTATACCCCAGAGCATCTGTGGGTCGGGCGCAAGGCTATCAAATTACTCGCGAAAGAGAGCGGCCTATCCAAAAAGCTAGTAACCCACTGGCTGAGTAGGCAACTCTTATTTCTCCGGCATATCAAAGGCCCAAAAAAGATCGATTACCCTCATTTCACCATTACAACACCCAATGAGATGCATCAGTTTGATCTACTGTACATGCCCCATGATCGGCTGTATGGCAATACGTACAAGTACATTCTCACGGGCATTGACGTGGCCTCGAGTTACAAGGTGGCGAGGCCTCTGCGTACCAAAAAAGCCAGCGAGGTCGCGGATATGATTAGGGAAATTTACAAGGCAGGACCTTTACGATACCCTAAGATTTTTCAATGTGACAATGGCTCCGAATTCAAATCGGATGTAACGAAGTTACTGGAGGATAAGGGAGTTGAAATTAAGAGGGCCACCACCAAATATCACCATACGTTTACGGCCTTTGTTGAGTCCTACAACAAGGTACTTGCCGAAAGACTCTTTAAGCCTCAAGATGCACAAGAGTTTGTCTCTGGGGAGCCTAGTACCATTTGGGTCAAGCACCTGTACACTATAGTAAAAAGTCTCAATAATACCAAGACTGCCATGATTGGCCTAAAACCTAACAAGGCTATTAAACTTGATGATGTCCCGCTTGCGAAAAGTCAAGAATACCCCGAAGAAAAACCCTTACCCGAGGATGGTCTTTATCTCTATCTGTTACAGCCAGGAGAGGAGCATGGTGATTCGAAAAGGCGCGCAACCGACGCCGTTTGGAACAAACATACTTACAGGTTGGATCATATCGTAGCGGGTAGCCGTATTTTGTACTATTTGAAGGACGGCCCTGATCGTAGCTTCGTGTCAGAAGAACTCATGCTAATTCCTGAAGATGTTCAGGTACCTCCGGATTTTATCAAAGAGTGGTAATGGCTCTTCATTCGTCATCATCATCATTCGGATCTCGCAAATAATCCAAAGGATGTAGGGTATAGAACGGGTATCCATAGACGATACCTTTGATGACATTGGGCTCATTTTCCAAATCAATATCGACTAGACGTCTATCCGGTATCGGAAAGTTGAGTATATTGCCTATTGTTGATATATCAGCCAAATCCGATAGCTTCAAGTCCCTATCCTTGATGACCTGGTAACAGAGTGCACCATAGTTCTCTTTAGCCGCAACGATATAGAGCCCTAGGCGTTCAATATCATCCCCTAAATCCTCGTCAATCTCGCTTCTTACAAATGTACCCCATGCTTTTTCGCCCGACGCTACCCTGTTTAAAAGCTCTTCGTCGGTTTTATATTCAAACCCCTCGTAGTATACCCCATCTCGATATTTAAAATTTTCCAGGCAGGTAGGGCAATATCCAGTCACCGACCCTACCTTGATACAGCAATGTAGTACAGGTACCTGGATATCGTAGTTGATTGTAAATTGATTTTTTTTATGTATGCTTCCATCTTTTTGATATTTCACTGGCTTTTAACATACACCCAAAAGGGTCAAAAATGATAATTTTAATACCCTTATGGGTATCAAAATTAGCGTCTGCCTAGTCCCCCAGTGCTGGAACACTCAGGTCATACAGGCCATCCCGAGTAAGGTCAATAAGACTGAAATGGTTTCCGTAGCGCTCCACATGCCCATCCTCCTCAAACCGATTAAAGGAGTGTATACCGTTGGGGTTCTCGATGACGACAATCTCCTCCGCATTAAGGTAGTTATCTTTGAACCATCTCCTTTTAGTAGAAAGAATACGTTTTTGAACACGCGCACAGTAATATGGAAGATGATGATATTCGTCGTCATCATGTGAGGCATGCTTTCTGTATATCATAATCATATTGTCCTTTCTGGGATCTTGAGCATGCGGTACGGTACGTTCTTTGAGCACTGTAAGTTGTCGATCTCTGTCCTCTAGCTCATCCCCAAGAAAGACAATTATCCTTATCCATTATCCCTATCCTCCAGATCACCCGCCATCACCGCCATGGTCGCGTCTCTATCCTTTAGGGCTTGACGATGTTCCTTAAATACATCTTGTAATTTCTGGACGCCTGCCCTGGCGAGCCACTTGATTAGCCCTACAGCTTTGGGCTTTCTGGAACGACGCACAATCTCCAATGCATCGTCCAATGTCACGAAGGCATCATGGCTATTTTGGTCCCCCTTTGTGGGTTGGTTAGTAACCAAGTTCATCTAATGACGCGCAAGGGTAGGAATATCCCGATATGACTCGGCAATCTTTTCAATGCCCAAAAATCTACCAATATCGGCACGCTTGAACATAGGTTGATTTTGTTTGCTGGACAAGGTTTCAATGGCTTCTGTGTTAAACGTAAGCTGCGACGACATCTTTCTAATATAACAACGTAAGCCAGAAGATTTAACGATGGTCACTCGAGAATCTTCCAAGTCCTGGGGTGTTCCAACCTCACGTATAGGCATGCATGTTTGGATTCTTTTAACTTGGCCTTGATCTCTCCCCAATCGGAGATCATGTTCGTCTCCTCATCAATGAGTCTCAAATCTGAGCGTTCATGAGGATACCACAAAAACAAGGCTTTCTTTTGTCTTCTCAAGTTTTTTGGGAGTGCGCTATACGATTGAGTTAATAGCCAAAGACTATGCTTGCGATGCCTACCTGAAATAGCCAGCTCAAGCAACGGCTGCCTTTTCTTGTCGAGAGTCTCGTCAGATATCATATCGTCGACTATGAAGAGACTCTCCTCGCCTGCCAGCAGCGACAACAATTTCGCTATCCATTCAAACAGCTCATTTCCAGGCTCTATCGGGAACACATAAGGGTCCTTCCAGAGCGATGCCCTTTCAAGGTAGGTGGTATTCGATCGTAGGGTAGGGCATAGGATGATGATATTGTGATAGTGCTTTTTATACTCCTGCTCGAGTAGGTCCAAAACACAACGTGTTTTTCCGCATGATGTGGGCCCTGTAAAGATTGCCGTGTGGGGGTCTTTTACAACGTCTAACATTTTATTAATAGTTCGACCACTTCCTATCGTGAATCTTGGGGTATAGCGCGGCACATGAGGAACAGATCCACACACCGCCGTGATTGTTCACCAAAGACCCCCGGCAAACAGGACAGAGCTTGGTATTTTGGGTCTTATATTCAAGTGGTAGTGGAGTATATGTTAATTTACCTTGTAGACACCTCAGTACCTTGCGATATCTCTCAATTAGCAGTGCCTTTTCCTGGCTCTCGGGGGGTGCTTCGATGAGTTCGGTGTACTGGGATATCATGTCGTATGTGAGCAGAGTGTAAAGAAGTAGGTAATATTCATCCTGTTTAAGCCCTTGAATCTCCCTGTCTATTCCGATGGGGTCTACCTCATGTTCGATAACATGGTCCTTGCATTTGGTACGCCGCCTCTCCTTCGCTTTAGCCAGGCAACCTATACAACTTTTTGTTCGACCATTCCCCCTAATCTTGAACTTGTCGGGGGTTAACACTTTTTTGCACTTGGAACAACATTTGGCCTCCATTTACTATGAAGAGAATCGCCTTGTGTAATGCCTTGGCAACATCAGCAAGCGTTGGGGACTTACCGGTTTCTATATATTTATAGGGTACCTTGTGATGAATATGCAAAAACTCGTAGTCTTCCCAGGTCATACCCTCAACAAACTGAGCTTCAATATGAGCCCGCAGTATAGCCATGAGCTCCTTGTTTTCATGTAGGGGCCGGTTGCTGGTACGGCACCGTTTCCTTGAAGCTTTGTTGAAGGCGAGGCATTTAATGCACTGATCATGTTTACATTTTGTACATTTTTTAACCTCCTCCATGTTGAATACTATCTCTCTACGAGAGATAGAAGTTTTACTAGGCGGTCTATTTAGGTTTCGGCACGATACTCGCGGGGAGCCATCCCTTCTTCACGGCCATCTCGCGACTCGCCCGTCCCGCCGCGAAGTAGGCAGTCATCTTGAGGACGTCATTCATGTCCATTTTGGCAGAGGGTCTCGTTATTTCTCTTTTGGGGTAACGTTGCTTGTAGTCATTTATATTAGAGCATTTTAAAGAATTCAGGATCAGCCTTGCCCTTATGTTGAAGTTCGGGGGTGGGTTTGTGAGTTTCTCCATCATTTTTACCCCCCCCCCCCCCCTACTAAATTTGTACCATACGCCAACTCCTATCGCGAGCACGGCCAGCGTCCCTACCCCGTACATGTAGACATTTGGTTATGACTTGATTAGTAGACTCCTCACTCATTTGTTATAAGCCTTAAGGCTTATAGCAAATTACTTCTTTTTTACTACAAGATGGATAGATAAGACCTGATCTTCAAGGATCTCCATGGTCTCTTTTATCCCTTTGGGTATGGCTTCTGGGGTGTTTAGGTCTCTCTCGAAGTATCCCAAGAACTCTCTAAATGTCATGGGTTCTTTCTTTGGTGGAGCTATTCCAAGCTTCCCCTCCCTCATCAGTACCGCTAGCTTGTGCCCCTGGGCAACTCTTCCTGGGTGCTTTTTGTTTACTTCAACAATTTTTTCCGCAGGTTGTTGCTGATTGATAATAACACTACACGCACTGCTCATCTTTGTTCTCCTTGGTCTCCGCCTCCTCCTGTTTTTTGCTCGTATGTCTCGCGGTGTGTCCTGCTACCAAAATTGGAGCTAAGCACCTCCCAATGGTGCAGTACACTAGAATACCAAGATCTGTCATGCTATCCCGGATAATAGGGTCTTCCTCAATATCTCGACGTAATTCATCTACTTTGTTGATGTCCACGAAGTTCCCAATCATGCTAGCATATAAACTGATCACGTGGGTAGACAGTGCCCTAGCCGTCTTCTCACCCTTTTTCGTGGAGTTGCCGTTGAAGGTACTCAGTATGTACCTTGTCAATGGCCTCATCAGGGGCCTTGTCAACAAACCCTTCTGTCATTTTTTGGGCAAAAGGTGTCCTTTGCCTTTCCTCAGGGCCTCCTTCAGGGCCTGGCGCTTATCGATGGGTTTCTCTATCTGTTCATATTCTGCAGAGGTGGTTGTGTCGAATAATTGTGCGATATCGGACATCAGACATTTATTCCCCGGTAGGCACCAGGCGGCAATGGCCACGGGCTAGTGTGGTAACCTGATCAGGTTGAACTATCCGTTTATCGTCGGCCCTGTTATGTGTTAGCTTGTTCACCTCCTGGGTGTATACTTCATGGTTCTTGTTTTGAATTAGGAGTTGGTTCTTGTATATATCAACGCCCTCTTCCAGGCATCGCCGATAGTCGTCAAAAGTGATGGATTTCTTCGTCACACATCTTTTAACACCCTTGGCTTTGCGATCACCGCCCTCTTTTGTGAGGCTTTCATAAGCATATAGCTTGGCCCTCAACGTAATGAACTCAGTCATGACCTTCCCACTTAGCTTGTCTTTCATGAGGCCCACGACCTTCTTGTTTTTCCCTATGGGGAGAGGTCGATTATCATCAGGATTATAGGCACTCGTATCGAAACGGTCCTCAACATCGTCCTTGATATCCCTGTAAAAGTCTTCTGTTCGAATGTGGTACACAAAGCTGTCTGTATCCATATAACAGAGTTGCAATTTGCTACCATATTTAGACTGCATATACTCGTAATGAAACTCGTACATGACTATCTTTGACAGATCCAAGATGGCCTGTCCTATATACACAGGCTTGTTCATCTTGACCTCAGTCTTGCCCATTTCAACACCTAGGAGGTGCTTACTGAACCGGCTTCCACCCTTGAAATTCGGCTTCATCACGAGTTTCGTGTACTTGCCCTCGTTGGTGACCAGCTGAATGTTGCGATGGTTTCTAATGTTCTCCATGGTTTTTCCGAACACCGAGAGGTTCATGAGTTTGTAGAAGTCCTTCTCGAACTCGTTTTTGCCATCCGTTCTCAGCCTCGTGTTGTGATCGATGTACCCCCTAAACCATGCCTTCTGGTTGAATTGAATGACCCTGCGCACCCTCTTCAGCTTGAGCCCATGTTTTATAGCCTCGTGAAGGGCTCTTATATGTACCACGTACCTCCGCTTATTTTCCAAATTTGGTACGACCTTGTGGACCGTCCTGCGTTCCGGTAGGAACGGCAGCTCGTTATGTCTATCGTGTAGTCTCTCCAGGTAGTCGATATCGACCTCTAAAATGTACCCATGCTTGTTCCCTTCAACGAGCTTCTCGATTCGCTTTTCTGTAAAGGCCTCAACATTCGACACCCACCTGAAGCCATCTGTTGGAAGGTCTTGACGCATCGCATAGCCGTATAAGTTGTTGGCATCCAAATACTGCAGGTAGGATGATTCAACCTCTGGATCGTACTGGTCTCCCAAGTACTTATTATTTGCCTTGGCATAACGGTGTACCGCCTGGGTTATACCTCCACGGATACCCTTCTCGAACATCAGGAGCATATCAGGGTCTGTGAGGAGCTCCAGCTTGATTCCGGTATACTTGAGTGCCGCCTTCCATGCCAGGCCAGGTGCACTGTAAAAGTGTGCAGGATCAAGCTTATAGTTTGTCATGCATACTTCTCTAAAGGTTTCAAAAACATCGGCCAATAGCAGGACGTCCATGGTGAGATATATATCATGATAGTCGCCCATGGTAACTACATCACCCTCTGGAGTTATACAATTCCATACTTTTTTAGCATAGGTATAGTCATTGTCGCTGATACCCTTCATGTTCAGCTTGCTGTAGAATGCCTCCTTGGGGGGTAGCTCCAATTCTTCGAATTTTTGCCAATCGTCCATATACTCGTACGGGTACACGCCCTTTCTCAGCATCAGCCTGAATGTATCGTCCTTTTCAATGAACCTTGCCATGGACGGTACGTTTGCCTTTACCTGGTCCCGATTAAGTTGCTTGGTAGTATTCGAGTTGCAATTTTTACACCAAAACCTTGCCATGTATTCGACGTCTATGCCCCGGAATTCCAGACAGGTATGTGCACACCGGTGGTATTTCATACCGGCGGCGTTTGTTCCAATAAGGTTACCCGCTAGCTTATCCAGACTACTGGGCATGAATCGACAGGAGTCGATGAAGCGGATTTCGATCTTCTTGTACACCTCACCATCACCATACCCCATACCTGCAAGTGCTACCTTGATTTTAACGTTGAAGCTGATGTACTTTTCGGTATTTTCTGCTATGCACCCAATGTCCTGGGTGTCATATTTTTCACCTAGTTCCCGGATAAACAGGTGTGCGTCATACCCTGAAAGATTGTGGAATATTACAGGTATGTGACTAGGTATCCTATATTTGAGGTTGCAGCTATTATGGGCCGCACCTCTATACAGCCCCGTATAATGACAATGGCCCCTAACTTTGCGGTTATTTTCGCAGTCGTCAAACGACTTTAGACAGATGTGACAGTGCGTGGCACCGTCATGTTCCCTCCTTAGGACCTCTGTCAGTTCCAGCATGGGTTGCTGTGGGTAGGTATAGTATAACCGCTTCACCTCGTCTTCCAGATGGTTCACGAACCTTGTCACACAGTCCTTGCCTCTATAGACTGTTAGTGGGTCTGGTACGGGTCCATAGGCAAAGGTACTGTATGTACACCACCCGGACGGCATATGCTTGTTCAGCTTTTTTGTCTTGGTCTCCCTGGCATCCTCTACCGGGATGAGTAGACTCTCGAAGTCCGCATAGATAGCAAATGGTACCTTAAATTGCATCTGGCCATCCCTGTAGAATAACCATTTTTCAGACTCGTTTGGTATCGTGATTTTAACAGCCTCATGGTCCTTGCAATATCGATAATGCCTATCCCTTGATTCAACTGTAGGAAAGGCCTGTAGGCAATTCAGGCAAAAGTGCATCGCATTCCTATTCTTCGAGGTCTCCTTGCCTAGGAGCCTCGATAGACTTTTGACAGCTGTGTAGTGGGTCTTTTTGTCATCCGTGATAAGCAGTAGATTCACCTGCTTGCTACGTCCGTTGTGCACCGGTCGACGTAGGATATTGATCTTCTTCCCCGTCACATACAAGCTGTTTACCGCAATGTCCTTGTTATTCTCCTCAAACCTGTATATTTCCTTGATTGGTGTAGGGAACCCTATACCCTCCCAATTATATAGGTCTACGTAGGGTCTCAGCTTGGTGATTCTTTGTGAATATCTTTCAATCTCGGTATGGTGTAGGGATGCTATAATGCCCCATTTAAAGCACTCCTCATCTTCATTTTTTGGGTTGATGATTGCCTTTTTTGATCCTAGCCATTTAGGCAGTTCTATATAGGAGGAGCCCCTTGTTAACCGTAGCTTATGGAAGTCTATATCAAGGTGTAGAATTCGACTAATCTTAAAGCCACTTTGGGGCAGTGCAGGATGTTCCACGTGCGTCTTGATATTGGCAAACATCCTGTCCAGCACGTCGTCTACGTCGCTACCCTGGAAGACTGAAGCCATATTGCTATTGAAGGCTTTTTTCACCTCAATATACTCATCGTTGGCCCCCTCTATATTTAATGGCTTCTTCCACATTATCCATAGGGACAGCTGTATCTTTGCTGAGCCCATATCTTCTACCTGGTCCCCAATCAAGGTTTTCGCGTTGGGTCTTACCATCCTTATATACCCGTCTACGTCGGCCCCTCCTATACCGGGAATGCGGAAACTTCGAAAGGTCCTGTGGAGAGCATGCTTATGTTCTTGACCGGTATAGTCTTGCTCCGGCTGATTGTAGAGATTTTGGATATCTGGAAGATAGTCTTCCTCGGCCTCTTTTTCTACCTCGTCATGAAGCGTAGGTTTCGTGTTGGCTGTCCTGTTATAGAGCCCCATCACATTACGTTTGAAGGCTGCATAGGTTCTCCTGACCCCCTCTTTTATAGACTTTGGAACAGCGTCCACAAGCCAATTATACCACCCTTTCATCTTATCCCCTACAGCCGAACGATTTTTCGACAGTTCCTGTTTCTCGAATAGATCCATCTCGGATGGGGGTAATAGCCAGTTGTGCCATTCCCGGATTTTACCCCCTATAGTTGGACGGTTTTTTGATAGTTCCTGTCTTTCGAATAGATCCATATCCTCTGGTGTTATAGGTTTAACTGGTTATTTAGGTGGCCTCCAAGCATAATGTGATACATTCTCCAATAACGAAATCAATCAGCCTTGCGTAGCCCCTAATACCCCGTAAGCCCACGACCCTTTGCAATATCGCGTAATTGTTTCACGGTATGTGTGTTCATTCTTTATTGTAAGAATTTTGTTTTATCAGAGGATTTCATTCTGCTCGACTAACGTGTCTTTACTGCGCATGCGTTGATTTTTTAATGACGTCATCATATTACAGAGGGAATTTACCTATTTTGTTGGGACTTGTTGTGACGTCTGTGCGTGCTCGTGCGATAGGAAATTTGTTGTGTTTGACTGTGGCGTGCGCTAGAAATTTTTTGACTCATTTGCAGCATTGATTTTTGATATGCATGGATAAACATAGCATGGTACCGGATTTGTTGTGTTTGACCGTGGCCGTGCGCGTGCGCGAGATGTGCGTTGCGCTAGAAGGAACATTTCCCTATCTCTTCTCTCTCTATATGTATATACATCTATCTTTCATCAGGCGATTTTAAAGATTCCGCCCCGCAAACTAAAAACTTAGTAAAACTTGTTGTTTGACTGTTGACAAATGGAGTTTGAAAATATTGTTTTAAATTCTGTTAAAGAAATACATAGAAGGAAAAAGAAAGCTGACTATGACAGCATAGTAACTAACACAAAAGACTTGCATCCTGAAATTATTGAGCAAACGCTAAAAGATTTATGTCAACAGAATATATTAAACAAAATGGAGAGAAATGGTACAGAAAGTTATTTATTTGTGAAACAAGTAGAAGAGGAGAAAGAAAATAGCACAGACGAATCTTTTTCAGAGGAAAAGAAAGATGTTGTTGACGATTTAATCGAAGATAAAAGTGGATATCTGTACGAGGAAGAAGTTAAAAGTTTTGGCCAGTTTATTAAATTTAAAAGTTTGACAACACAGGTTTGCGATTTAAAAGAATTTATTTCGTATAAACTGAGCAAGATCGGGGACAACTCGTCAAATATATTAATTAAACAACTGAGGAATGAAATAGATTTCCTTAAAGAAGAAATAAAGGATTACAAAAAATTGGTTAGCGAAATTTTAAACAGTAATCGACGTGATCATTCAGTTGAAACGTGTAAACATGTGGAACCGATTAAACAGCATAATCAATGGAACAACGTAATCAAAGGTCCCTCAAGGTTTTCTACAAATAAAGTTGATAGAAATGAAGAATTACATCATAACAGATTTAACGACCTAAGAGTTGAAGATAATGACGATTCTAATCAACAAAGTTGGGGTGATCAAGATTGTAATTTTACGAAGGAGAGTCAAAATACGCACCACGTAGATGTCAACAACCATATTCGTTCGTCAAATATCTTTAAAAATAATGTAACACACAGACGAAGACCCAACCCTGTTATTAATCCGTTTCCCGAAAGAGATCAATTAGCTACGAATCATGAGCATCAAAAATGTACACCATTCTAAGAAGATACGGATAATGACCGATAGTATACCAAAAGGTATTCGAGTGAAAGAATTTAATGAGCAAATAAAAAATGGAAATGTGAGATTTAAGATATTCCCAGGAGCAAGTGTCGAAAACTTAAATTATTACGTACACCCAACACTGGAACAAGAAAAACCTGATATTGTCGTTATCCATGTAGGAATCAACAATCTTTTATCAAGTCATCTAAATGCAGCGTCAGATAACGAAATTGCCGAACAGATCCTGGACATCGGAAAAAAATGTGTGCGTAACGGAGTAGAAAAAGTTTTTATCTCTGCCTTGGTTACGAGCAGACGTGTCGACTCTGATAGAATAAACAGTATTAACAAACTATTAAGAGAAGGATCCGATCTACACGGTTATGGCTACATCAGACACAACAATATCAGAGAAGAACACCTATGGAAAGATGGCATACATTTACGAGAGAATGGTAAGATAATGTTAGCACGAAATTTTATAGCTTTTATAAATAATTTTTTAGATCAGCAGGGGTATTCAATAGGCTTGGACTAGTTTGCGATGATAATAAATCTGATATTCCTGATGAATGTGTTGGGAGTCAAAATAGAAATGATCAAAATCCGACACATAATTCTAATCAAAGTTCTTTAGATGAAATATATAAATTACGAATTAAGTACCCTTCCAATCCTCTTTTAGGCTATTTAAACATTAATAGTCTCAGAAACAAAATAATTGATGCAAGAGAAATTCTGACAAAATTTTCACCTGATTATTTTGTATTTGCTGAAACCAAACTAGATGAGAGTTTTCCAAACGAACAATTCTATATTGATAACTATGAAATTAGAACTAGAAAAGATAGGAACAAAAATGGAGGAGGGTTAATTGAATATGTTAAGAAAGGAATAGCCTGTAGACAAGTTAATGATTTGGGTATAACAAATAATGAAATCATTTGCTCAGAATTAACGATAAGAAATAAAAAATGGACAGTTATCAGTATTTATAGACCACCCTCATTATTCAAACTTAAACAACTTTTTTGAGGAATTAGAGATAGCTTTAAATAAAGCTCTTTCTAAAGTCGAAAACATAATAATTATGGGTGATATAAATATCGATTGCCATAACTCGAACGATTCTGGTTTCGAAACCTTAAATAATTTCTGTGATATTTTTAGTCTTGAAAATCTTGTCAAAAACAAAACTTGTTTTGCTAGTCCTAACGGAACAGCTATAGATGTCATTCTTACAAATACACCCAGATGTTTTCAACACACACTAACATGTGAAACAGGATTAAGTGATCATCATCAAATGGTAACAACATTTTTAAAATCTCATTTAGCACGCTTAGCATCCAAGAAAATTATTTACAGAAGTTACAAAAATTTTAATGAAGCCAACTTTTTACGTGATGTTGAGAACGCAAATTTTATTTGTAATAGTAAAGATCCTGAACTGAATTATGAAAACCTCATCAATGTTTTCACATCTATCATAGAAAAGCATGCCCCACAGAAGCAAAAAACTCTGCGTGGAAACGAGGCACCATTTATGACAAAAGAGTTAAAAAAGGCAATATATACAAGGTCTAGGTTCAAAAATAAATACAATAAAAATCCTACTTCTGAAAACAAAATCACGTACAAGAAACAGAGAAACAAGTGTGTAAATTTACGCAAAAAGGCTATCAAAAACCATTTCAAAAGGGTAACAGAATCAGGTTTTATTTCCAAAAAAACGTTTTGGGAAACTGTTAAACCCTTGATATCAAATAAAAGTGGAATAAGCAAAGGAGATATAGCGATTGTTCAAAATGAAAGTTTAGTTACTGATAAAAAACAGCTAACCAAACTTTTCAACGACTACTACATCAATATTTAGAAAATTCTGGTGGCATGAAACCAAATTCTATAAAATATAAGAATGTAAATGATAAGTCAAAAATGATTGAAGAAATTGTTGATTGTTTTGAAAATCATCCAAGTATCATTAAAATAAAGGAAATCAATGATTCTAACAACAATGAGAACTTTACATTCCAAGAAGTTGATGAAAATACAATTTCTAAACTTTTTAATGATTTAAACACCAAAGTATCAACAGGTGAAGATACAATACCATCAAAGCTGACAAAATTAGCAAAAAGGCACCTAGTAACGCCACTAACAGATGCTATAAATAGTAGCATAGTTTCAAACAAATTTCCAAGCAAAGCTAAGCGAGCTGCTGTAACGCCATTGGATAAGGGAGGAAAAGATAAAACTAAAATATCAAACTACAGGCCTGTCAGTGTTTTAAATGTTTTTTCCAAATTTTACGAAAGGGTTATGAAAGAACAAATAACCGCTTATATGGAATCAAAATTGTCGACCTTTCTCTCCGCCTATAGGAAATGCTATAGTACCCAACAAGTACTAATTCGCTTAATAGAGGAATGGAAGAGTAAACTTGATAAGAATTATGTGGTGGGTGCGATCTTGATGGATCTTTCAAAAGCTTTTGACTGTGTACCACATGACTTACTAATTGCGAAATTAGCTGCTTATGGATTTGACAATAAGTCTCTTCAATTCATTCTATCTTATCTTACTGATAGAGAGCAAGCCACTCGAATAAATGGGATCTATAGTCTATTTCAAATTATCTTATCTGGTGTACCACAAGGTTCTATTTTGGGACCTATCATATTCAATATATTTATAAATGATTTGTTTCTTTTTATAGAAAAATATAAGCTACATAATTACGCTGACGATAACACAATATCCAACTTCTCAAATTCTATTCCTAATTTGATAAATACTTTAGAAAACGAAGCTAAAACTGCCCTCTCCTGGTTAAAAGATAATAAATTAATTGCAAACCCTGAAAAGTTTCACTCGATAATTCTGACAAAGAATAAGGCAGATAATTTAGGTCTAAAATTTAACATAGGAAATAAAACTATTGAAAGTGAAAATAACGTGAAATTACTAGGTGTGACTATAGACAATAAATTAAATTTTGACAGACACGTTAGTGATTTGTGTCGCAAAGCATCAGCCCAACTAAATGCCTTATTTCGATTTAGAAGTTTCTTATCCTTTCAAGCAAAATATATTTTAGTTCAAAGTTTTATCTACGCAAATTTCAATTATTGTTCCCTTATATGGCATTTTTCTTCTTCTAAATCTTTATCTAAAGTCGAAATGATACAAAAACGAGCATTAAGATTTCTGTATAATGATACGGTAAGTACATACGAAAATTTACTTAAAAATTCCAGCAAGAGTCACATGAATGTAAATCGCTTACGGTCATTGTGTATAGAAATCTTTAAAACTATAAATAACAGCAACCCTCTTTTTATGAAAGATATATTTTGTTTAAATGATAACGGTAGGACAGTCAGAGAACAAAATACAAATAATTTGGTAGTCTCAAGGAAAAGGACCGCGACTTTTGGAACTAATAGCTTATCAGCCCTGGGACCAAAGATTTGGAATAACCTACCATCACATTTGAAACGATGTGACAACCTTAAAGTTTTTAAAAGCATCATAAAAATGTGGGACGGATCTAAATGTAACTGTGATGAATGCAAGGTCCCTTTATAGAACTTTGTTGTTATTATTGTTTATATATATAAAAAAAAATGATTTTATTTAATTGTAAACATAAAAAATTTAGTCGATTTAGATTAGTTTTCTTAATTACTTTTTTTTTTTGGAAACTATTGTAAATATGTGAATAATCGACTTTAAATAAATTGAAAAAAAAAAAAAAAAAAAAAAAAAAAAAAAAACGGAAATCAACTAGTACCCAAATGTAAACAAAAACGGGATAGGTGATACATTTCTCAAAATGGCTTCTTCTTTTTAGCATTTGGATGCTTCACTACAAAGAACGGATAATTCAAGGTTCAATTTGCCCCACCGCGATATAAAATTAAAGATGGTATTCTAATTCCAAAGTCGCGTACATGTGAAAGTATACGCAGATCATTAAAACTTTATTTACTTTATTTTTAAATCGAAGTTTGGTTATCGAGGTACAAATAAGCGGGGGAGTTTTAAACAATAAGTAGTCCGGTATTGACAAACGGATCTTTTTCGATCGAACAAGAAAAACAAAGATATTGTTTTTTTCGTAGGTAAACCTAGCGTTTGACCTAACCTCGCTCCAAGGCTCATTTAGGTCATTCGAAAAGTCTAACTAAATTATCGTTAACTCACCCGCCCTCATTTTCCGTCTTGCGCAAACCAAAGAGATTTTCTAATGCCTTGTTACTAAAGCAGCTTTACATCGACCTACCGCTGCGATGGCGTAACATAATTTTTGGATGACGACAAAATGCATATAGTTACTTTTCATTTCTCTTGATTGAAATACTGAATCTCCTCTTTCGATGAGAATCTCCGGTTGTATGTTAATCGATAATATAAAACACGTATGTTTTACACCTAGGAGAAAAGAAAAAGAGAAGGAAAGCACGGTATTTGTTTGAACTTTCAAAGAAATTAGAAGCTCGTCCACTCGCCCAAACTTTTTTTGTTTTGATAAAAAAAATGATCAAAGGTAACTTCTTCCTAGCACGCGGTGCATGCTGCCCATCGAGGAGATTACTTAATAGCTCACCGCGTTGACTTCTCTGTCTCCATCCTCCTAGACTTTAAAGATCTTTTCAAACTATGTATAGTAGCAGCCGCTTAACACGAACTGCCCAAGATCTCAAAAGGAAAGTTCAAGTTTAAGTCGGGTAAAAGAGAACCTTCATTTCCATGGATTTTTGTCTGTTTGGCAAAAAACGAGAATGAGAGTGTAATGGAAACGAAACATATTTTACATGATATATATCGTGATCCATTGGTAGCAATTTTGAGGATAGGTCGCATTTTCCGGCAAAATCCTGAGATTGACCCAATTTACATCATTAATAGAGGAAGACGTCGGATAATTGTTAACCAATAACATTTAAAAAATTTCAACACAACTTCCAGTTATCTAAAGAAATGTTCGAAATAACGAAATGTTTAATTGATATAGCATCCTAAGTAATCGGCAGCCCTTATAAGAAAGTATCGGCGAGGAGAAGATACTTCGAGTTATCCCATTCATAAGAGTTCCTTGAGATAAACCTCTAAAGTCTCAAAGACCTCTTCTGGGGACGAGAATGAAATTATAATTTACAATATTCTATTTACGTTTTCCGAATACACTATGGCGCCACATAATATATAGCACAGAACAGAACGGCAAAGTACAAATCAGCGTATGGGCATGTACAGTAGTAATTTCTTATATATTCCTTCCATTATATAAATAAAAATTAATCCACTTTAATGTAATAAATTATGAGTAGTAAAGCAGTAGAGGAATTTCTGGAAATACAAGAGAATGGTTTGTTTCATGCCGAAAAACAGAATGAACCGAAAAACTACTTCTTTAAGCATGATGCCAAAAACGCTTTTGTCGGGAAGAGAGAGGGACGGGAGAGTTTACTATATCGGGACAGTGAAAGACTATGACAATAATGATAATAATACACAACCTCATCCCCAGGGCATCTTGTATCTTTTCTGACATAGGGACGGCGCGCCGTCCCGGTTATAAAAAAGAGATAACAGGCGCTGGGAACAAGGTTGAATAATACAATAATCCTAGAAGGGTATCTGGATAGATACAAATCGATCAAGTTCGTCATTCATGCTTTTTTTTCTGTTAACAAAGATATTTTCCTTGTCCAGTGAGAGTACCAACCTCGTTGCCAGTGGTTCTTGCTGGCGTCGAAGAAAGCCGTCAAGTAAGCGCTATCACCTTTGGCATCAGGCAACAAACCCTGGGGACGATTATGTGAGAATACCTGGAATCTTGTTGGGAATAGTTGTTGGTCTCTAATATTGGAATTTAATCACCTTTTAACAACAATATTTTTTTACTCAACCTCAATCCCACCCACGCGTTTCATCCCTTTCAAAAAAACCGCCAAAGGCCCTGGTATTAGGGTTGTTTTTATCCATTTTATAAAATAAAATAGGACAGTAGGTGAAAAATAATAAGAGTTTTATATCAAAAAGAGAAAAATGCCCTGGGGGGATCGAGGTTCAGTTTTTTTAAACCAAAGTGCCAAAACATCCCAACCTAGTAGCCAAACGCCATACCTATCTTGAGGGCGGCTTCGCCTATGATATTCCCTGGCGGGCGGGAGGACACCCCGTAAGACACCGCCCCGTCCAGAATGTCCCAAGCGTAAAAGAGCGCCCTAGGGGACGAGGTTGCCATATGAAGACGAGAAAACGCAACAGGCCCTGGGTTCGAGGTTGCGCCATATTTAGATCAGTGTTGGAACTGCTTAACACGAGGCATGAAATTTTAATCTATTTCTGTACCAATATATTTGTTGCAATAACATAAAAGTACATTGCCTTTAATGTGGCGGGAACCCTGCTGAGAGGACGTGGTGGAAATAAAGTCCATTTTTCTGGTTTCATATTGTTACTGGAAACTAAGTTGCAAAGGTCAGTGACTGGGTTAACAAATAAGGCAATACATATTACGTACAACGCATGCGCTGATTAAAGCATGTTGCCGCTGTGGCCGTTCCACACGTGCCCCTAACTGCTGAACTTCGAAAATGGAATCAGGCTTTGGAGGTAGTAGATCATCGTTTACTGTAAATGGGGATTTTTTTGCGTTATTATCTGTTGATGGTCGACTAAGAATTTGGGATACATCATCAGGAAAGCTCGTACAAGAGTTTTCTCCTGCCTTACATGTTGAATCGTCGTGTACCTGCCTTTGTTGGACTCGTGGCATTTCTGATAAAAATAAAAAGGTAATTTTGGCGCCAAGCATACCCTTGATAATTCTTTCTATATGTTTTGTAGTGTACTGTATTCACGTATGTAAATGCTTTTCCATGCTCCCTTAGCCACCTTTAAGTTTTGTAATGATATAATAAATTCGTAGCTACTAAATTGTTAAAGAAATAACTTACGATCTCATCACAGTTTTCAACAGGCCATTGATCCAACTTAGCTATATCCAACCGAGCTATATCCAACATAGCCAACGATCCAACTTGGGCAATCAATTGGGGCTGGTGAAAAAAAAATTATTAACACTGCAATTTTCCGCAAAAGTCTGTTCCAAAGTCAAAAATAAATTAACAACCCTGAATTATGTCTATAATCAATGCTCTTATTTCTAGGAACCCAGAAGGAAAAAACGCAAAGTTGTGAAAACTGAAACCAATGACAGTATTGCACACAAACCTTACCCGTCACTCTTGCTTGGGACAAAAAGTGGAACATTGCGTAGCTATGACCCAGTGGCTGGAGACATTGGAGGAAAATTTGTAAGTTAAAAACTGTTTTCGCAGAGTTAACATAAAAAATACTGTTTTCTTAATATTTCGAAAGGATTGTTGATTTAAGCTGACATTCCAAATTTCAGTTAAATTTCTGAGAATTAGCTACAAAAAAATTTCCATAACAATATGATATCTTGTCATGTTGTGGACCTGACGTTTTACGTTTGCATATCATCAAACGTTATTCCTCAGGTGTTCAACATGACAAGCAATCATATCGTTCAAAAATATCTCCATCATGATTGGCCGAGAAATGATAAATACAATGTCTCATATTTTACATGCAAAATAGTATCACTCAAAATTGTTTTAGGTATTAAGAAAAAAATACTTAAAAGAAAATGTTACAAAAACATAATTTTTGAAACAAAAACAAAGCTATCTTACGTGTATGTTGAAGATTTCCGTCTTTTTGTGACGATTTTCTTGTCTGCATGTTTTACGACGACAGTTCTATTTTGGGTAATGCACTATTAACTGGTTGAATTTATTCACAGGTTTTTAGATTGTTTTCTGTTTTATTACAAAAAGCGTTTTTGATTTTCATTTTATTTTGGAATCATGTTTCAGGCCATTCCTTGAGACAAGTGCGATCGCACGCGCACTCGCCCACACACTCGTAAAAAAATTTACGAGTGCTTTTTATCGCACTCGTGAATTTTTTCTTTTTCTAAAATATTATATAGCGATAAAAAAGGCTATTACGTAACATTCATTTCTTCGTGATTGATTTGTTTAAAAAGTATAGAGAACATTAAAGTCGGCCCCTTTCCTTCATGCTGACACTCTTATGCTCGGCTGGTGCATTACACTTAGACTCGAACGAAAGACGGAAGACCATTTGGAACCATGCCACAAGTCAGTCCGACCTTCATTGCCACGGTATACTGTGAGAAGAGTGCGCATCCATGCAAGTTAAATATAACCAGAACATGGGAGAGGTTAGGTGTCCTGTACCTTAATACAGCTTTCGGACGAATGTTTTCATGATGTAATACCAAAGAAAAAACATGTTGAATAAAGTTTAAAAAAATTTTTAAAAGGGGAAAGAGAAATCAAAAATGTCTAGAAATATATTTAATGCCAAAAAACATGGCAAATATGCCAACGCATCATTACGTTTAATGTTGTTTCAACCTTGCACTTGTGATTAATACGTTTTTACAAAATTCATTTCTGTACAGCTTAAATAACACCTAGGAGAAAAGAAAAAGAGAAGGAAAGCACGGTATTTGTTTGAACTTTCAAAGAAATTAGAAGCTCGTCCACTCGCCCAAACTTTTTTTGTTTTGATAAAAAAAATGATCAAAGGTAACTTCTTCCTAGCACGCGGTGCATGCTGCCCATCGAGGAGATTACTTAATAGCTCACCGCGTTGACTTCTCTGTCTCCATCCTCCTAGACTTTAAAGATCTTTTCAAACTATGTATAGTAGCAGCCGCTTAACACGAACTGCCCAAGATCTCAAAAGGAAAGTTCAAGTTTAAGTCGGGTAAAAGAGAACCTTCATTTCCATGGATTTTTGTCTGTTTGGCAAAAACGAGAATGAGAGTGTAATGGAAACGAAACATATTTTACATGATATATATCGTGATCCATTGGTAGCAATTTTGAGGATAGGTCGCATTTTCCGGCAAAATCCTGAGATTGACCCAATTTACATCATTAATAGAGGAAGACGTCGGATAATTGTTAACCAATAACATTTAAAAAATTTCAACACAACTTCCAGTTATCTAAAGAAATGTTCGAAATAACGAAATGTTTAATTGATATAGCATCCTAAGTAATCGGCAGCCCTTATAAGAAAGTATCGGCGAGGAGAAGATACTTCGAGTTATCCCATTCATAAGAGTTCCTTGAGATAAACCTCTAAAGTCTCAAAGACCTCTTCTGGGGACGAGAATGAAATTATAATTTACAATATTCTATTTACGTTTTCCGAATACACTATGGCGCCACATAATATATAGCACAGAACAGAACGGCAAAGTACAAATCAGCGTATGGGCATGTACAGTAGTAATTTCTTATATATTCCTTCCATTATATAAATAAAAATTAATCCACTTTAATGTAATAAATTATGAGTAGTAAAGCAGTAGAGGAATTTCTGGAAATACAAGAGAATGGTTTGTTTCATGCTGAAAAACAGAATGAACCGAAAAACTACTTCTTTAAGCATGATGCCAAAAACGCTTTTGTCGGGAAGAGAGAGGGACGGGAGAGTTTACTATATCGGGACAGTGAAAGACTATGACAATAATGATAATAATACACAACCTCATCCCCAGGGCATCTTGTATCTTTTCTGACATAGGGACGGCGCGCCGTCCCGGTTATAAAAAAGAGATAACAGGCGCTGGGAACAAGGTTGAATAATACAATAATCCTAGAAGGGTATCTGGATAGATACAAATCGATCAAGTTCGTCATTCATGCTTTTTTTCTGTTAACAAAGATATTTTCCTTGTCCAGTGAGAGTACCAACCTCGTTGCCAGTGGTTCTTGCTGGCGTCGAAGAAAGCCGTCAAGTAAGCGCTAGCACCTTTGGCATCAGGCAACAAACCCTGGGGACGATTATGTGAGAATACCTGGAATCTTGTTGGGAATAGTTGTTGGTCTCTAATATTGGAATTTAATCACCTTTTAACAACAATATTTTTTTACTCAACCTCAATCCCACCCACGCGTTTCATCCCTTTCAAAAAAAACCGCCAAAGGCCCTGGTATTAAGGTTGTTTTTATCCATTTTATAAAATAAAATAGGACAGTAGGTGAAAAATAATAAGAGTTTTATATCAAAAGAGAAAAATGCCCTGGGGGGATCGAGGTTCAGTTTTTTTAAACCAAAGTGCCAAAACATCCCAACCTAGTAGCCAAACGCCATACCTATCTTGAGGGCGGCTTCGCCTATGATATTCCCTGGCGGGCGGGAGGACACCCCGTAAGACACCGCCCCGTCCAGAATGTCCCAAGCGTAAAAGAGCGCCCTAGGGGACGAGGTTGCCATATGAAGACGAGAAAACGCAACAGGCCCTGGGTTCGAGGTTGCGCCATATTTAGATCAGTGTTGGAACTGCTTAACACGAGGCATGAAATTTTAATCTATTTCTGTACCAATATATTTGTTGCAATAACATAAAAGTACATTGCCTTTAATGTGGCGGGAACCCTGCTGAGAGGACGTGGTGGAAATAAAGTCCATTTTTCTGGTTTCATATTGTTACTGGAAACTAAGTTGCAAAGGTCAGTGACTGGGTTAACAAATAAGGCAATACATATTACGTACAACGCATGCGCTGATTAAAGCATGTTGCCGCTGTGGCCGTTCCACACGTGCCCCTAACTGCTGAACTTCGAAAATGGAATCAGGCTTTGGAGGTAGTAGATCATCGTTTACTGTAAATGGGATTTTTTTGCGTTATTATCTGTTGATGGTCGACTAAGAATTTGGGATACATCATCAGGAAAGCTCGTACAAGAGTTTTCTCCTGCCTTACATGTTGAATCGTCGTGTACCTGCCTTTGTTGGACTCGTGGCATTTCTGATAAAAATAAAAAGGTAATTTTGGCGCCAAGCATACCCTTGATAATTCTTTCTATATGTTTTGTAGTGTACTGTATTCACGTATGTAAATGCTTTTCCATGCTCCCTTAGCCACCTTTAAGTTTTGTAATGATATAATAAATTCGTAGCTACTAAATTGTTAAAGAAATAACTTACGATCTCATCACAGTTTTCAACAGGCCATTGATCCAACTTAGCTATATCCAACCGAGCTATATCCAACATAGCCAACGATCCAACTTGGGCAATCAATTAGGGGCTGGTGAAAAAAAAATTATTAACACTGCAATTTTCCGCAAAAGTCTGTTCCAAAGTCAAAAATAAATTAACAACCCTGAATTATGTCTATAATCAATGCTCTTATTTCTAGGAACCCAGAAGGAAAAAACGCAAAGTTGTGAAAACTGAAACCAATGACAGTATTGCACACAAACCTTACCCGTCACTCTTGCTTGGGACAAAAAGTGGAACATTGCGTAGCTATGACCCAGTGGCTGGAGACATTGGAGGAAAATTTGTAAGTTAAAAACTGTTTTCGCAGAGTTAACATAAAAAAATACTGTTTTCTTAATATTTCGAAAGGATTGTTGATTTAAGCTGACATTCCAAATTTCAGTTAAATTTCTGAGAATTAGCTACAAAAAAATTTCCATAACAATATGATATCTTGTCATGTTGTGGACCTGACGTTTTACGTTTGCATATCATCAAACGTTATTCCTCAGGTGTTCAACATGACAAGCAATCATATCGTTCAAAAATATCTCCATCATGATTGGCCGAGAAATGATAAATACAATGTCTCATATTTTACATGCAAAATAGTATCACTCAAAATTGTTTTAGGTATTAAGAAAAAAATACTTAAAAGAAAATGTTACAAAAACATAATTTTTGAAACAAAAACAAAGCTATCTTACGTGTATGTTGAAGATTTCCGTCTTTTTGTGACGATTTTCTTGTCTGCATGTTTTACGACGACAGTTCTATTTTGGGTAATGCACTATTAACTGGTTGAATTTATTCACAGGTTTTTAGATTGTTTTCTGTTTTATTACAAAAAGCGTTTTTGATTTTCATTTTATTTAGGAATCATGTTTCAGGCCATTCCTTGAGACAAGTGCGATCGCACGCGCACTCGCCCACACACTCGTAAAAAAATTTACGAGTGCTTTTTATCGCACTCGTGAATTTTTTCTTTTTCTAAAATATTATATAGCGATAAAAAAGGCTATTACGTAACATTCATTTCTTCGTGATTGATTTGTTTAAAAAGTATAGAGAACATTAAAGTCGGCCCCTTTCCTTCATGCTGACACTCTTATGCTCGGCTGGTGCATTACACTTAGACTCGAACGAAAGACGGAAGACCATTTGGAACCATGCCACAAGTCAGTCCGACCTTCATTGCCACGTTATACTGTGAGAAGAGTGCGCATCCATGCAAGTTAAATATAACCAGAACATGGGAGAGGTTAGGTGTCCTGTACCTTAATACAGCTTTCGGACGAATGTTTTCATGATGTAATACCAAAGAAAAAACATGTTGAATAAAGTTTAAAAAAATTTTTAAAAGGGGAAAGAGAAATCAAAAATGTCTAGAAATATATTTAATGCCAAAAAACATGGCAAATATGCCAACGCATCATTACGTTTAATGTTGTTTCAACCTTGCACTTGTGATTAATACGTTTTACAAAATTCATTTCTGTACAGCTTAAATAACACCTAGGAGAAAAGAAAAAGAGAAGGAAAGCACGGTATTTGTTTGAACTTTCAAAGAAATTAGAAGCTCGTCCACTCGCCCAAACTTTTTTTGTTTTGATAAAAAAAATGATCAAAGGTAACTTCTTCCTAGCACGCGGTGCATGCTGCCCATCGAGGAGATTACTTAATAGCTCACCGCGTTGACTTCTCTGTCTCCATCCTCCTAGACTTTAAAGATCTTTTCAAACTATGTATAGTAGCAGCCGCTTAACACGAACTGCCCAAGATCTCAAAAGGAAAGTTCAAGTTTAAGTCGGGTAAAAGAGAACCTTCATTTCCATGGATTTTTGTCTGTTTGGCAAAAAACGAGAATGAGAGTGTAATGGAAACGAAACATATTTTACATGATATATATCGTGATCCATTGGTAGCAATTTTGAGGATAGGTCGCATTTTCCGGCAAAATCCTGAGATTGACCCAATTTACATCATTAATAGAGGAAGACGTCGGATAATTGTTAACCAATAACATTTAAAAAATTTCAACACAACTTCCAGTTATCTAAAGAAATGTTCGAAATAACGAAATGTTTAATTGATATAGCATCCTAAGTAATCGGCAGCCCTTATAAGAAAGTATCGGCGAGGAGAAGATACTTCGAGTTATCCCATTCATAAGAGTTCCTTGAGATAAACCTCTAAAGTCTCAAAGACCTCTTCTGGGGACGAGAATGAAATTATAATTTACAATATTCTATTTACGTTTTCCGAATACACTATGGCGCCACATAATATATAGCACAGAACAGAACGGCAAAGTACAAATCAGCGTATGGGCATGTACAGTAGTAATTTCTTATATATTCCTTCCATTATATAAATAAAAATTAATCCACTTTAATGTAATAAATTATGAGTAGTAAAGCAGTAGAGGAATTTCTGGAAATACAAGAGAATGGTTTGTTTCATGCCGAAAAACAGAATGAACCGAAAAACTACTTCTTTAAGCATGATGCCAAAAACGCTTTTGTCGGGAAGAGAGAGGGACGGGAGAGTTTACTATATCGGGACAGTGAAAGACTATGACAATAATGATAATAATACACAACCTCATCCCCAGGGCATCTTGTATCTTTTCTGACATAGGGACGGCGCGCTGTCCCGGTTATAAAAAAGAGATAACAGGCGCTGGGAACAAGGTTGAATAATACAATAATCCTAGAAGGGTATCTGGATAGATACAAATCGATCAAGTTCGTCATTCATGCTTTTTTTTCTGTTAACAAAGATATTTTCCTTGTCCAGTGAGAGTACCAACCTCGTTGCCAGTGGTTCTTGCTGGCGTCGAAGAAAGCCGTCAAGTAAGCGCTAGCACCTTTGGCATCAGGCAACAAACCCTGGGGACGATTATGTGAGAATACCTGGAATCTTGTTGGGAATAGTTGTTGGTCTCTAATATTGGAATTTAATCACCTTTTAACAACAATATTTTTTTACTCAACCTCAATCCCACCCACGCGTTTCATCCCTTTCAAAAAAACCGCCAAAGGCCCTGGTATTAAGGTTGTTTTTATCCATTTTATAAAATAAAATAGGACAGTAGGTGAAAAATAATAAGAGTTTTATATCAAAAAGAGAAAAATGCCCTGGGGGGATCGAGGTTCAGTTTTTTTAAACCAAAGTGCCAAAACATCCCAACCTAGTAGCCAAACGCCATACCTATCTTGAGGGCGGCTTCGCCTATGATATTCCCTGGCGGGCGGGAGGACACCCCGTAAGACACCGCCCCGTCCAGAATGTCCCAAGCGTAAAAGAGCGCCCTAGGGGACGAGGTTGCCATATGAAGACGAGAAAACGCAACAGGCCCTGGGTTCGAGGTTGCGCCATATTTAGATCAGTGTTGGAACTGCTTAACACGAGGCATGAAATTTTAATCTATTTCTGTACCAATATATTTGTTGCAATAACATAAAAGTACATTGCCTTTAATGTGGCGGGAACCCTGCTGAGAGGACGTGGTGGAAATAAAGTCCATTTTTCTGGTTTCATATTGTTACTGGAAACTAAGTTGCAAAGGTCAGTGACTGGGTTAACAAATAAGGCAATACATATTACGTACAACGCATGCGCTGATTAAAGCATGTTGCCGCTGTGGCCGTTCCACACGTGCCCCTAACTGCTGAACTTCGAAAATGGAATCAGGCTTTGGAGGTAGTAGATCATCGTTTACTGTAAATGGGGATTTTTTTGCGTTATTATCTGTTGATGGTCGACTAAGAATTTGGGATACATCATCAGGAAAGCTCGTACAAGAGTTTTCTCCTGCCTTACATGTTGAATCGTCGTGTACCTGCCTTTGTTGGACTCGTGGCATTTCTGATAAAAATAAAAAGGTAATTTTTTGCGCCAAGCATACCCTTGATAATTCTTTCTATATGTTTTGTAGTGTACTGTATTCACGTATGTAAATGCTTTTCCATGCTCCCTTAGCCACCTTTAAGTTTTGTAATGATATAATAAATTCGTAGCTACTAAATTGTTAAAGAAATAACTTACGATCTCATCACAGTTTTCAACAGGCCATTGATCCAACTTAGCTATATCCAACCGAGCTATATCCAACATAGCCAACGATCCAACTTGGGCAATCAATTAGGGGCTGGTGAAAAAAAAATTATTAACACTGCAATTTTCCGCAAAAGTCTGTTCCAAAGTCAAAAATAAATTAACAACCCTGAATTATGTCTATAATCAATGCTCTTATTTCTAGGAACCCAGAAGGAAAAAACGCAAAGTTGTGAAAACTGAAACCAATGACAGTATTGCACACAAACCTTACCCGTCACTCTTGCTTGGGACAAAAAGTGGAACATTGCGTAGCTATGACCCAGTGGCTGGAGACATTGGAGGAAAATTTGTAAGTTAAAAACTGTTTTCGCAGAGTTAACATAAAAAAATACTGTTTTCTTAATATTTCGAAAGGATTGTTGATTTAAGCTGACATTCCAAATTTCAGTTAAATTTCTGAGAATTAGCTACAAAAAAATTTCCATAACAATATGATATCTTGTCATGTTGTGGACCTGACGTTTTACGTTTGCATATCATCAAACGTTATTCCTCAGGTGTTCAACATGACAAGCAATCATATCGTTCAAAAATATCTCCATCATGATTGGCCGAGAAATGATAAATACAATGTCTCATATTTTACATGCAAAATAGTATCACTCAAAATTGTTTTAGGTATTAAGAAAAAATATTTAAAAGAAAATGTTACAAAAACATAATTTTTGAAACAAAAACAAAGCTATCTTACGTGTATGTTGAAGATTTCCGTCTTTTTGTGACGATTTTCTTGTCTGCATGTTTTACGACGACAGTTCTATTTTGGGTAATGCACTATTAACTGGTTGAATTTATTCACAGGTTTTTAGATTGTTTTCTGTTTTATTACAAAAAGCGTTTTTGATTTTCATTTTATTTTGGAATCATGTTTCAGGCCATTCCTTGAGACAAGTGCGATCGCACGCGCACTCGCCCACACACTCGTAAAAAAATTTACGAGTGCTTTTTATCGCACTCGTGAATTTTTTCTTTTTCTAAAATATTATATAGCGATAAAAAAAGCTATTACGTAACATTCATTTCTTCGTGATTGATTTGTTTAAAAAGTATAGAGAACATTAAAGTCGGCCCCTTTCCTTCATGCTGACACTCTTATGCTCGGCTGGTGCATTACACTTAGACTCGAACGAAAGACGGAAGACCATTTGGAACCATGCCACAAGTCAGTCCGACCTTCATTGCCACGGTATACTGTGAGAAGAGTGCGCATCCATGCAAGTTAAATATAACCAGAACATGGGAGAGGTTAGGTGTCCTGTACCTTAATACAGCTTTCGGACGAATGTTTTCATGATGTAATACCAAAGAAAAAACATGTTGAATAAAGTTTAAAAAAATTTTTAAAAGGGGAAAGAGAAATCAAAAATGTCTAGAAATATATTTAATGCCAAAAAACATGGCAAATATGCCAACGCATCATTACGTTTAATGTTGTTTCAACCTTGCACTTGTGATTAATACGTTTTACAAAATTCATTTCTGTACAGCTTAAATAACATAACGTTGCGGTAAACAAAAAATAGTTGAGTGTGAATCACACTTGCAAATATTCACATCACACTTGTAAATTTTGCTCACGAGTGCGATATTTCGCACACCATAGCATTCGAAATTTTTTTAGCGAGTGCTTTTTGTAGCTCTGGCATAGTTTTATTCAAGAAATGGCCTGATGTTTTGGAATTTTTTCGCACTAATGATAAATTAGTTATCACAAAGCCTCATACAATGACATATTTTTCTCATTCTGATATTTTTGTTTTTTATATTACTTGCCTAAAGTCTCAGGAAAATAACCAGACAAAAATACCAGAACTAGATAGATAGATAGATAGATAGATAGATAGATAGATATGCCATATTGTACTCCACCATGCAATAACTAGTATATACATTTCATAAAATTCAATAAAAAGTGAATTTCTTTCACTTATTTCATTTTAAATCAATAAAATTCTTGTTACAAATTTATTCTAGGTAGTTTAACTTTTATTGTAGCCAAATATTTTTTCATGCTGCTTCTTCAATATGCAAACATGTCATATGATGTCTGCATTTCCTGAAGTTAAATGGAGCTCAAATAATCAACCAAAGACTGTTTGATTGTTATCATCCATTTTACACATAAAATTTCTCTAGAAACTGACAAAAATTGCTTAAAAGTTAAGTCAGTAATGAGATACAGTGAACTGCATAAGTCTGTTGCTGAAAGAAGTAGTTAGAATGACGTAACTATCTGATGACATAAAGGAATGTTAACAAAAGATTCTGTCATTTTTTTGCACAAGAATATCACAAATTTGAAGCAACATCCATTGTACATGCGTGTTATTGTTTGTGTTACCCTTTCATTCTAGGATGATGGTCATCTGAAATCAGTAAATAATGTGCTATATCACAAAGATACAGATACGTCATATTCATGCTCTGATGATAAATATATTATAGAGTGGTCGTATGATAGTCATGAAGCAATAAGGTATGACTTTTGCTGTTTTTAAAAAAAAAATTAATCCTCTCCATATAATACAGGACACATTTGATGTCCTTTTTACAAATTTGAATGGCATATCATACGCATCTAAACCCGTTCTAGTGCTAAAAATTTAATGAAGGGTATAGTTGCTAATATCCTTATAATTTTATTTTACGTTCAACATCTAGTAAATGGAAAGCAGACAAGGTGTCAGTTAAAAGAATTTGTTTGGGACCAAGTGGCACAACCCTGTTATCTGCTGGACAGTCAATAAAATTGTGGAACCTTGAAACCAAAGAGTTACTACAGGTTCGCTACTTTACAGATTCTATATGTTAATTTTTAAGAATAACTGGTTTAGGTGAACAATTTAGGTGAAGAATAGGAAAATAACTTTTATGTAGAAAAGCCTTAACGCTTTCAAAATGCTGCGTAGAATAACTTCCATACCACCCTGTTCTGAAATCCATCACTAGTGCTTCTACGACTGAAACAAACAACAAAATAATACAGCCCTTAAGCATCAAAATTGGGGAAGTGCCATAACTTAAGAATCACATATTGGGATCAGAAGTGACGTCACATGCCTAGGGGATTTTCTCTGCAATAGTGTCAAAATGATCATTTCAATTTGTATAATATTTTATGTATACTGATCTCTAGAGGATTTTGAAACACATTTAAATAAATATTATTTACCAAAAAATTGTTTGTTTCAACAATTGATTTGTTTCAGCAATTTGTTAAATTTGTTATTGTTTAGAATATAACACACTTTTATCACAAATTATGTAAATATCAGCATTTTTGATCAAAAAACTGCTGAACGAAATTGCAAAAAGCTAAGTCGTCTGTTGTTTACAAACTATTAAAATGGGATCACAGGAAGCAAAAACATTATTTAAAAACGGTAAAAACGAGATCGTCGAAAACGTCAAGATTGTAAATTTTGAAAACTGATATGATCTTCAAACGATCATGATTGTTTCATTTTGTATAAATGTGGTGAAGATGGTCCCTAAAAGAGAAGAAGAAAAAACAACCACACCAAGATAGTTATAAATAGTCTTTTTTGACTTTATAAAAAAACTAGAAAATGACTCATCAAAAAAAAACTATTTGCCAAGGCAATTCTGATTTGCATTGGGAATTTTTTGTTGATGTGTTTTTTGCTAATGTGGGTGTCAATCCTATATGCTCAATTCATCACAAAGTGAATAGTTAATCCTGACACATTACTGCTCTACACATGCCAACTATCTTAACTAACTTGTCTGCACCTAATTTCCTGATAGCCCACCAAATAAGTTACAATGTCACTAGGCAAAACAGGGATTCTTTTCCTTTCCTAAATACTATATCTGCTTCATAGGCTATAGTGCCAACTTGACAAAAATAGCACTATTGGATAGTTAATTTTTCTAGCTTACAGGGTGACCACTCCTCCTTAAATTCCTTAAATAACCTTAGAAAAAAGAAATCTCCTTAAAAGTACTTAAATATACTTTTAAAAAATTGAAATTTTAGCTATTTCCTTAATTTCTCCTTATTTCTTAATTTTTCTGATCGTAACTTTTTTGGAAATGTGTTTATGGATTGTTCATCACCAGTGAAATAAGACATATTTCTCTGTTACCTGAAATCCTCTATTTTCTATCTTTCAGGGCATAATTTATATGTATATTTGTATAATATGCATAATTTTCTTATCATAGAACATAGTGTGTAACATTAAAGATATAGAATTAAAATTGGTTTTCTCTTTAATTATCCTTATTTTTTTATTTTTTTATTTTGTTCGCAGCAAAATATCCTTAAAAAATGTCAATTTGTCTCCTTAATTCTCCTTAATATCCTTCTCATTTTATTAGTGGTCACCCTGGCTTACGTAAAATATATACTTTCATTTTACAATTCAAAAATATAGACACTATTCTCAATGTGGGTGACAGGGAGGTTTGCTGGCTGTCCTTAAGGAATTGTTTGCAAATAAAATGCAATATAGTGACCAATCATAGACCTGACTTTTTAATCTATTTAGAGATTTCATGGACATACCTCTCCAGTCTCCCTACTACAATTTTCGCCATTTCAAATGTCACGAAATAAGTCTGACACTTATGATGATGGTTATTACTTTTTAAGTGGATCTACAGAGGACAGTATAATAAATGCATGGTAAGATTATACTTTTTTTTTTTGGATTTAATAGTTCTCAAGTACTTTCTTTTGAAGTGGTTTATTCTTGAATTTTATTAGGATAGTATACAAGTATTCTGCATAACTGTACAAGAAGTTCTTTCCAGAATTTGTTTATGTGTGGTCACAGACACAAGTGTCTCAGTGCATGCCCCTTTTGATAGACAAATACATCCTAAAAGGTGTAGAGAAAGCTCTAAAAATATATATTCCTTTTTTTGGGAAAATTCTACCAAATATGCACACTTATATTTTAGGCATATTAATATAAAAAATCCAGAAAAGACTGCCATAGCAAGCTACATGTTATCTGATGTACCTTCCTTTATGGATTCCTTGTTAATCACTACTGATAATCAAGTGAGTTTATTTTGTTATAAATAGTGTTTAAAACGATGGCACAAGTTTTTATACATGTTCTGAGTAAAATGTGTCCAAAGATAATTTTTTTTAACAAAATCCACAGGCGGAAGAACATCCTTATCGACTAGAAAAAAAACCCACCTTGTCTTGATTATCTTGATGATATAATTATTGCTCAGCTATATATATTAGTATAAGTAACCCTGCACATTATCTTCCCAAGTGCTGCAAAGATGATGGATCGAGCGGGACTTGAACCCACGACCTCTCGCTTGCCGGGTGACTGCTCTACCAACTGCTATCGTAGTATGTCGCAAGGAGGTAGTGTCCTCGTCTACTACATGTGCTAGAGAGATAGCATCGGATCAATAGCACAGTCGGTAGAGCAGGCTCTGTTTTAATATATTCAAAATATTAGTGTTTATGCAGAAAATATTTCTTTGTTTAGCCTTTAAAATTGTGTGTTGGATGTAGAGATGGAAGGATACATTTTTTTTCAAATACCATGAATGGGTAAGGATTTTTTTTCTTAGTTCCTGCTGTCATTAGTTACAACATTTAACTATCAGTATTTATTTCAGGAAAACCAAAAGGCCTTTAGAAAGTTCTAAGACATTGGATTTGCTGCAAAGAGAAGGAGAAGTAATTCATTTTATTTTATTATTACTCTCATACTTTGGTAAATATTTTCATGAGTATAGAATTGATGCAAAATATAATGACAAAAAGAAAACGTTTTCAATTGCACTGAGCCATTGCTAAGAATTAAAGGGGAATTAAGCCTCAAACTTAAATAGCATTATTTCGGTTAACATTATGTTCATTTCTCAAATTCTGTTTAAACTTTTGAAAAATAAATATTATTTGGATTGATTTTAATATAAAAGTTTCCCCTTCTATGAGCGAACGGTAAGCGCCATTTAAACGGCTGATTCTGGAGACTGTTATATCGTGACGTATCTTACGCTGAAGAAGCATAAGCTTGCGCTGAGCGCAAGCAGCGAGATATGGAAAATTTAAGCTCCTGCTCTGACTCCCCTATCTCTAAAATATTCAAGTGACTCTAGTGAAATGTCAGTAACAGAATGTTACATGAATAAGCCTGAATACACAAAACCAGAACTTGAAAAAGTGAAAACTTATGTATCTAGTGATAGCGAAGAAAAAGTCAAATTGAATTCAAGCAGACTTGAAAATTTGCATTGGTGTACCTGTACATGTTGCGTTATTTTCAATTCCTTCACTCTTATGGAATTCAAGTGTTGCCAAGAATTTTTCAATTTATTGAATGACAAGTTGAATAATAACAAGTGCATATTTTGAAATTTTATGTTTGAACCGCACAGTGTTAGAGACAGCCAGCATATGACATCGACGATACAAGAAAAGTATAACAAACTCTCCACATATACTAATAAGTAAGTTTTTCTTCAAAAAATATGTTTCTCGTAAATATTTTCAAAGACCATATTTCTCATAGTCACACCAAAATAAAACATTCTTCGTATCTTCTTAACTTCTCACTTTTGGCTTTATAATCTTACAGGTCCACGCGCTATGAAAATACACACCATCGCAGATTATTTAATTAAATTAAAAATAATGTCATTCCTTGAATATTAAATAAAAAAGGAGAAGAGCCCATGTGCCTCAAATAACAATTTGTTTCAAAGAAGTTTTGATGAATGAATAATTTCAATAATTTTATCCTGGTTTACACTATAACTTAAACTTTGATTCCTTGTACGGAAATGAGGTACACCAGTTACTGACAGTACATGGCCTGGGTACATTATTATGAAAGGCTTGGAAAAGGATGTCGCGTGGTGATTCCAGCTTGTATTGTGCGAAAAATAAGGGAAGAATTTCCTGATCCAAATGGAAAGTATACTGGTTTCAAAGAATTTGTTGATATATAACGGGACTTAGCATTTTCAAACAATAACAACAACGAAAAAGCGAAATAAAGTACAACGGACCAGAGTTATTTTTTTTTGAATCGTTACGTTTGTTCACATTGTGTAAACAACTTTAAATAAGACGGAGAGATCAAATAATTGAAATGAGCGTAAAATACGTCACAGATCTCCATCGCAGATATTGTTTTGATTTCAACATGGCGATTACTGTTGTCAACTTTTATGCTAGAAAAGGGATGTAAATTCAAAGAATTTCAATTTTTTTATATAGCATCAAAATATGTAGGGGTTTGTAAAAGATATTTCCGAAGAAAAAAAATTTGGGCTTAATTCCCCTTTAACAGACTGCACATCAGTAATTTTAACAAAGTTTTATACAACAAAGCAATTTAAAAAATAAACCATTAAAAACCATTACACACTATGCCAGTTTTGTTTTTAATAACTCTTTTTTTGCTATGCTGTACGTTTTTTATACTTAGTGAGTTTCATCAAGGGAAATCATTCTAAAACTTTTGGACACATGATTAATCCTATTTCCGGGTTTTTAAGGAATATGTTAAGGTGGCAGTAACCCTTTAAAAACAGAATTTTTTTTTTTTACAAAATTAGGCCGTCCTTAATTAATTGCTGGTTTGCCGTTTTCCGACTTTTTTTTACCTTTTCATTGGACAAAAAAAATATGATTTTACTGTCTACTCTGGTCTTCTCGTGAGCCTCGCTTTACGGTATTATGCTGGGTCTATTTTTTGTACCTCTGGGACACGCGCATTACAATCGCTACACTTCAGAACTGCTGTTTGTTGTTATTCTTAGTCCCGATACATGTAAACGAATATGGTAGCCGAAATTGCGAAGGTCGGTCGGAAAACGGTAAAAGAAAATATTTTCAGACTATACATCCATATTTTTTCTGTTATAACACACTTGTCACGATTTTATAGCTATAATACTTTTATTTTTCACCAAAAATATTCAGCCCCAACAATTCCTCTTTAAATTAAAAGTCATGAATAATTAATCAGTTCTGCCGAATATGGCTTTAGTCTACGCGCTTTCGGATTTGTACAGGAAGAAATGACGTAATTATTAAAGAGAAACGTTAATAACAACAAAGATGGCGCATAAAGTAAAAATAAACTCCCGATCTCCATAGCGCCTCACCCCAAGAGCTCTAACTTCTGATAGCATTTTCATTTCTCTTTAAAAAATTTCAACACAACCTTTGTAAATCATTCAGCTTACTCATACGGAATTTTTTTGTTTTTAAATATTTTTCTTTTGATATCGGGTAGATGCAGCATGATATGGTAATGAGATTTCCTTCAAAAAACAAAAGGCTATTGTGAGGAAAATATAAAAATCAAATGTTTTCGCACACCCTTTTCATACAAACAACCCAAGGTTTGTTTTAAAACAGAAGTTAATGTAAAATCAAAAGTTTGTAAAAAGTTAGAGCTCGTGAAAACTACTTATTTTCTTCTTTATTGCATATTTAAAAATGAGTATATCTGCTAACTCAGCAAATTAAAAAATTAAACAAAACTGTTTCTTTGTGCCTGAAGGCCAATATTTTCAGGAATAATAAAGAAAGTTTGTATTAATAATACACTGACTGAAAAATCCATCTGTTTGAACGTTTAAAAAAAGGGTTACTGCCACATTAAATAGCTTTTATTTGATTGACATCTCTCTAGAACTAAAGTGATCGAATCTTAAGCAGATAACAGTATTTTGGGGAAATTTCAAGCTCAGCTAGGGTTATTGTAGAAGTCTTGTAATCAGACTTTAGCAACAAAAAATTAAATAGCTTTTCAAAACTTTTAATTTGACCAGGAAATGTTTTTTATTTGGTTTTAATTTGCTACTTTGTGAACCTATGCAATAACTGTATATGCAATGCTTCACCTATTTAATTAGCTTATGTATTTATTTAGAGGTCAAATACTACTACAGTACCATTTCTCAAGGCCAGGCTATATGATGAAAATGGAATGGTCCTGTTGTTGGTATCAGGCACAAGTCTAAAACCAATGTTCAAAAGATTTGTAAGTACTTAAAAGGCTGACTTCCAACAAAGTATTGTTGTTTTTAGTTTGTGATGATAATAATAATTTTGAACATTTGTAAAACATTAAAACCAATTAAAGCAGGATAAATGTAAAATCCTGCAACCTCTTGTGCAACATATTTATAGGAATACAATTTTTTTTAGGTCTATTCAAAATTAGAAGAGACAACAAGAATCATCCAAGAGCTCACACAAAATATGCTCTTAAAAGATGTTATCAGTGACAGCGACAATGCTGTTGAGATAGCTGATCAGAAAGCTAAAACAAAAGTTATTGGGAACACAAACTTTACTCCAATTCCACTAAAGAACAGGGCACGACCAACACTGGATTTAAATGCTAATGAGCAGGACCGAAGTAACACCACCTCTGAAGAAAATATTGTATGTCAGATTCCTTTAAGAAATATGTAGCAAACATGATAGAGTTTCTAGAAAGTTAATTCAATACCTAATTCTTCAGTTTTATATAGATAAACATTCCCTGCATGGTAAATAGTATATAATTATGGTACAAGTTTGATATTTTACATATAGGTCTCAATGGAAGAGAGGCTAAAGGTTGCTGGTCATGGTGATATGTTGGTTCCAAAAATCAAGTAAGTACAGAATCACCAAAAAGTGACTTGTGATTAGGGATCGTCTCAAAATGTTTTTTTCATATCATTATACGAACGCTATGAAGTACTTCGTTTCGTTAAACGAATGTCATACGAAGTGCTTTGTTTAAAATAAAAAATATAAACGAAGTTCAAACAAACTTTTTTAAACCAAGATAAAAATGATACGAACTTTGAACGAAGTATATTGATATATGAACTTCAAAAGTGCCAGCGTAATTGCGCATAATTATTTCAGTACGAAACCAGAAACGAAAGAATTAAACAAAGTTTTTTTATCATACAAAAAATGATAGGAACTTTAAACGAACTTCAAAAGTACCAGTGTAGTTGCGCAAAACTAACAAAAGTTTAAATTTTTATGTCATTTATAACAAAAAATAGCTACTTTCGCTATTGTCATAACACTCTCCTTCGTTGTGATTATTATATATGAAATTACGTAGCTAAAACGTAATACTGCAAGACTTCGTCGATACCATTTAGGAAATATAATAAAAACAAGGTAGAAACGCTTGTCGTAACACCCTCCTCCGTTATTAATTTCAAATATGTAATTTTATGCTGCGAAAGCATCTAAATATTGTCAACTAAACTATTATCCGTAAAAAGATTTTGCACTTAGATTTTGATTTTCAATTAAGACTGTGCAAGAAACATTAAAAGAACACTAAAAAATTTTATAAAAATTAATTTTCCTGTTTTTTCTATTATTTTAAGTGGGAGGAGAATAACTTGCTGTATAAATTTCGAAACAGCACAAGTATAATT
This sequence comes from Hydractinia echinata, assembly GCA_030067915.1. Taxonomy (NCBI): domain Eukaryota; kingdom Metazoa; phylum Cnidaria; class Hydrozoa; order Anthoathecata; family Hydractiniidae; genus Hydractinia; species Hydractinia echinata. The sequence continues at coordinate 1,184,771 of JASGCC010000101.1, read as the reverse complement.
CTTGCTGTATAACTTCCGAAACAACACAAGAAAAAATCTTGCGGCATAACTTTAAGGTTACTGTAAAGGAAATAATGCTCAACTATTTTGCACATTTTTTCTCGAAGGTGTCAAGTATATAACACCTGAAAAAGCTTTTTCCAGAAAAAAGGATCTTCCAAATATTTTCATGGAATATCAAATATGTCATTCAAAAGAGAATTTTTTTCTCTATATGTCAAGAATTTTTTGCTAAAAACCTAAAAATAAAATTTGTTTCCTTCACAGTAACCTTAAAAACTTAGCATGCAAGTATTTTTATCTTTTCACCATGACAGCTAGTTATTTTAATAATTCAAAACAAGAGAACAAATTTATCCAAAAAAATTTTTAGTGACACAAATTATTATTATTTTTCCTTTGCAACAAAAAATATTAACTGCGTGCGTGATGCGAAAATACATAGAAAATATGCTTGTCTAACACCCTTCTCCGTTGTAGACACTGTCTTGAAGAATTAAACTTATTATTTAATTCTCAATATTATTTAAACTTATTTAATTTTTATAAAATAAATTTTTTTTTTTATAAGACGCAGTGAGTTTATTTTGGAAGTTTTTTTATAATAAGACGCGTAATAAGTGCGAATAATATTTGTTAAACAAACTTTGTTAATGAAAAGAATTTTGTAATTGTTAAAAAATATTTAAATATAAAAACCTAAATAAAATAAACAAACTATAATAAACAAACTTCGTATAAGCAAATTTGTATACAAACGTCTTTGAAATGATGCAAACTTTATACGAACTTTATAATTTTGATGATACGAAAAAGTTCATATTAAAAATAAAACGATACAAAAGATTTAATAAATGGATACAAGCATTTTGAGACGATCCTTTACTGCCTGACTGAATGTCTCTGATGTAAAAAAAGTAAACATATTTTAATGTTGATGTACACATTTGTGTTTCAGACCATCAAAATCAATTCCGAATGCATCATCTTTTGCTCAAATGTTAGTGCAAGGCCTACACAGTGGTGATAATACATTAATTAACGAAATTTTATTTAAATCATGTAAGGATAATATTTTACGGAACACAGTTAAAAGAATTCCGAACAACCTTGTTGGTCTTCTTCTTTCAGAGGTAAGCTACACAGTAAAAATGCTATTGCTGCTGCTTTAAAAGTGATTTTTAAGTGATAACGAGATTTTTTTCTTTTTTCAGGTTGTTGATAAACTCCAACGAAATCCAGCAAGGTTTGACCTTTTTAATTATTCCCTTCCAGACCATTTTGTGAGAGGCATGCGATCGCAAACGCACATGAAAATCAATGTTTTCTTAGGTCTGAAAGTGCTCCAAAATTATCAACATTACAAAAAAGTGAAATATGAAGTCAGCACGACTTCTTGTTGAACTTAATCTTTTATTTTTCAGAAACCTTTTTAATCGATTTGTTTTCACTTGTGGTTGTAATATACTCCCTTTAGTAGCGTTTTTGTGATTTTATTCACGCTTTAATATAAAAATATTTGGAGAATTAAACCTGAAAAAAAAAATAAGTGATTTTAAGTAGTAATTTTTCTGATCTGTTGTTAGCTTTGTAATGTTGAATATTATTAGCCACTGTTCAACTTTTTGTAATTTCATTTACATTAAATATTGTTTGTTCCACAAGTGTAGTTGCAAAGTTTAATGACTTAACTCATTGGTTTAAATTCCTTGTCATGATCTTTGATGTAACTCGCATTATGTTTGTTCCCCACGCTAAAACAGGGACCCCTGTGCAGTGTACAGGGTAAAGGAATTTTGTTCTATTTTGCCTTTGGAAAATTAAATTTTTGAAAATAATACGCTCAGAATTATTGAGGCATGGATTAATCTCATGCCTACCTAAAATTCCACGAAATTGTCTGTTGTCACAGCAACACTTGCCTGTCGTGCATAAACAAAAGTCATTTATTTTAGGTCAAAGGTCTTATCATCCTGGTTAAGAGTAATAATGGCGGTCCATTTGACATACCTAATGACAGTAAGTTTATTTTTTTTAAAGTTTTTGTTTTTGCCTCTACTTCTACATTCTTGGTTTCATATCTACAATGATGTTTGATCAATGTGTAGCGGCTATAGTAATTCTGGACTTTTCGCATTTGTAAACATGTAATGTATACAAGTGTAGTAAACACCTGAAACAACCACAAAGTGTAAGTTTTGTAGCAACCCTTTCTCTGCGCCTTTGCTATCTCTGTCTTGGTTGCATATTTAAAATATGATTTAATCAACAGGTAAAGGCTATAGTAATTCTGGACTTTTCGCATTTGTAAACATGTAATGTATACAAGTGTAGTAAACACCCGAAACAACCACAAACTGTTAGTTTGAACAGCTCTTTCTTTTTTCAAGTGTTGTAAACACCAAAAAAAAAATTTTTGCTACTTACATGAAGCTCATTACCTATGCATGTACTAATAATGTAGTAATATGCATTAAAACTTGAGCACACATAAAACTCTTGGAAGTTTGAGTTGCTGTTTTATTGTTATAATGTCAATTTTCATGCCAAGAAGACAAGTGCTGAAGGACATAAGTATAAATAACAAGCCTAGTTGCAAAACTGAGTGTTGCCTTTCAATGATGAGTTGTGCAAGAGTATCAAGTGGTAAACACCGAAAAAATATGATAACATGTTTATATTTTAATACTTATGTAAAGCTCATTACCTATGTGTGTACTAACAATGTAGTAATATGCATTAAAACCTGAGCACACATAAAAATCTTGGGAGTTTGAGTTGTTGTTTTATTGTTATAACTGCAATTTTCATGCCGAGAAGACAAGTATTGAAAGACATAACAACTGCTGCAATGTCACAAAAACAACAAGCCTAGTGATAACTGATTATTGCCTATCAATGATGAGTTGTGCAGGGGTATTGAACATTTGAATATGTACAAGTGAATTAGCATATTTGATTCCTATCTACATGTGGTAGATTAAGGACTTAAATGTACTAATTAAAATTGCACAATCTGAGTGGTTTATCAGTTTATTATTTTGAATTTAGCCTACACACGTAACATGAAATGAGATGTACAATTCTTTGCTTAAGAATAATAGAAACAGTCTCATTTTGTTTGGAGATATTTTGAAGATGCAATGTGTATCTTCCCTTGCGGAAATTTTTAACACAATTTTAAGAAAAAAGGACAGGCTTAAAGATGCTATGAAATCTCTGTAAATGTTTGCTTCTTCAATGAAGTAAATATTTTCATGGATCATACAACCAGTTAAAATGTTATTGTACATTTTCATTTAATTTCTATCTTTAGAATGAAAATCTCAGTGGCACATTAGGAAGCTTGTACAATATTCTCAAAATGCAACAAGACATTCATCCACAGCTTATCAACTTAAATGGAAAAATTGATTTGTTGCTTTCACATGTAAGTCAAAACAAAATTTCAATAAATTTCTTAAATGACAAAGTAGTTTTTGAAACCTGTTGTATTTTTTCCATAATAACGCTTTGTTTCCAAAAATAGCAATTTAATTTTAAATTTTGTATGTGACAATAAACCTCCTTGCACTATAACGTAATAGGCATTCCATCAATGTTTGCTTTGTCGTTCTTGTGTGTAAATATGATCTACAAACAAAAAGCCTCCTAATATGTTCACTATCAAGTCTGTAGTTAAGTAAGCATGTGGATATAACCAAGTGATGATTCAATTAAATATAGGAATTGCCGTCTGAACGACAATTGAAGATAATGTAAAAGCTGATGGTTAATCCTAAAACGATGAATAGTTTGCAAATTCTTATTGACCAGCAAGGGTGTGTTCAAAATAGGGGTGGTGAAATGAATAATTACATCTGGAAAAGCCTAGTCAAGTTCATAGCCAATTTTCAAAAGAATATAGAAATTTATTTCCACCTGAATTTTCACAATAAATCAGCTTGCACTATAAGCTAATAGGCATTCCATCAATATTTGCTTGTTCGTTCCCATGTGCAGATATAATCCAGGAAGGAAATATACAGGCCTACAAAATCAAGGTAGTTTTGTTGGAAGCCTCCTGACATATTATGTATCAAATATGTAGTTAAAGAAAATAAGCATGTGGATGTAACCAAGTGATGATTCAATAAAATATAGGAATTGCCGTCTGAACGACAATTGAAGATAATGTAAAAGCTGATGGTTAATCCTAAAACAATGAATTGTTTGGAAATTTTGGAAATTTTTATTGACTAGCAAGGGTGTGTTCAAAATAGGGGTGGTGAAATGAATAATTACATCTGGAAAAGCCTAGTCAAGTTCATAGCCAATTTTCAAAAGAATATAGAAATTTATTTCCACCTGAATTTTCACAATAAATCAGCTTGCACTATAAGCTAATAGGCATTCCATCAATATTTGCTTGTTCGTTCCCATGTGCAGATATAATCCAGGAAGGAAATATACAGGCCTACAAAATCAAGGTAGTTTTGTTGGAAGCCTCCTGACATATTATGTATCAAATATGTAGTTAAAGAAATAAGCATGTGGATGTAACCAAGTGATGATTCAATAAATATAGGAATTGCCGTCTGAACGACAATTGAAGATAATGTAAAAGCTGATGGTTAATCCTAAAACAATGAATTGTTTGGAAATTTTGGAAATTTTTATTGACTAGCAAGGGTGTGTTCAAAATAGGGGTGGTGAAATGAATAATTACATCTGGAAAAGCCTAGTCAAGTTCATAGCCAATTTTCAAAAGAATATAGAAATTTATTTCCACCTGAATTTTCACAATAAATCAGCTTGCACTATAAGCTAATAGGCATTCCCATCAATATTTGCTTGTTCGTTCCCATGTGCAGATATAATCCAGGAAGGAAATATACAGGCCTACAAAATGAAGGTAGTTTTGTTGGAAGCCTCCTGACATATTATGTATCAAATCTGTAGTTAAAGTAAGCATGTGGATATAACCACGTGCTGATTCAATTAAATATAGGAATTGCCGTCTGAGCGACAATTGAAGATAATGTAAAAGCTGATAGTTAATCCTAAAACAATGAATTGTTTGGAAATTTTGGAAATTTTTATTGACCTTGGCGTGTTCAAAATAAGGGTGATTAAATGAATAATAATTACAACTGGAAAAGCCTAGTCATGTTAATGACTAATTTTCAAAAGAATATAATTAATTTAATTCCACCTAAATTTTCACTATAAATCAGCTTGCACTATAAGCTAATAGGCATTCCATCAATGTTTGCTTGTTCGTTCCCATGTGCAGATATGATCTAGGAAGGAAAAATACAGGCCTACAAAATCAAGGTAGTTTTGGTGGAAGCCTCCTGACATATTATGTATCAAATATGTAGTTAAAGAAAGTAAGCATGTGGATGTAACCAAGTGATGATTCAATAAAATATAGGAATTGCCGTCTGAACGACAATTGAAGATAATGTAGAAGCTGATGGTTAATCCTAAACAGGTGCTTTAAGGCCCGTTTCCACTCTGGGAAATTTTCCGTGGACAGGAAAAATTTCCACGGGATTTTTTCTACCGGCATTTCCACAACGCGGGAAAATCAGAAAACGAAATCGAAAATAAAAATGGCTGCAATAAATAGACGCTTGCTTTTACTAATTTTGCTGCGAAGAAGATTATCTAGAGCAAGGCAAAGCAAGCGATGTTGGGTTCGTAAAATATTTTCCGAACGTACTTTCAAAGGTGAATATCATGTGCTCATTCAAGAAATGAAATTGTTTGACCATGAGTACTTTTTTAAACAATTTCGCATGTCACCAACCCGGTTTGAGCATTTGTTGTCACTGATTGCTCCAATTATTACGAAATGTTCATTGCGCAGGGAGGCAATTAGTCCGTCAGAAAGACTTTGTTTAACATTACGCTATCTAGTGACTGGTGATTCTCAAGTATCCATTGCATGTAGTTACCGCGTAAGTCCGACATCAATTACTCGCATAGTTGCAGAAACGTGCGAAGCTCTTTGGACGATGTTATTGAGAGAAGGCTACTTGAAATGTCCTACAACGAGTGAAGAGTGGAAAAAAATATCCCAAAAGTTTGAAGAATTATGGAACTTTCCAAACTGCGTAGGTGCAATTGATGGTAAACACGTTATGATGCAAGCACCTGCATCATCTGGCTCTACTTTTTTTAATTATAAAAAGCATCACAGCATAGTTCTGTTAGCTGTATGTAATGCCACTTACGAATTTACGCTAGTGGACGTAGGTCAGTCAGGACGGAATAGCGATGGAGGAGTGTTTTTAAATAGTGACCTTGGAACGGCAATAAACGATCAAACGTTGGGCATTCCTAATGCAAGAATACTTCGTGGAACTCAAGAGAATTTCCCATATGTTTTTGTGGGCGATGAAGCATTTCCCCTCAAGCGATTTATGATGAAACCATATGCTAGAGGCAATCTTAATAGCTAAAAAAGAATATGTAACTACCGCTTTTCTCGAGCACGGAGGGTTATAGAGAATTGTTTTGGAATATGCGCTTCAAGATTTCGAATCTTCCGTCGACCAATAATAAGAAAAATAGAGACTGTTGTGAAAATAACAAAAGCTGTGGTGGCTCTCCATAATTATTTAATGAAACACGAATCGGCTAGTTATTGCCCCCAGGTTACCCTGATGTAGAGGCGACAAATGGTATAACACCTGGAGAATGGCGAAGTGAAACAACAGATTGTAATGGCTTATTACCTATCGCTAACCAAGGTTCTAATAATTTTAGTAGGTCAGCAGCACAGATACGAGATCAATTTTGCACATACTTTAATTCTCAGGCTGGTTCATTAAGTTGGCAATGGGATATAGTAAAAACAACTGCAGATATGTGATAACTTTGTACTATATACATAATAAGTCTATATATATTGTATATGATGTAACTTATTCTTCCTCTGTCAAGTTATAAAACAGTTCACTTATCTTCATTTTCGCATATTGTTGTTTTCGGTTTGATAACTCCTTCAAAGTATGTACAAAACTAAGTAAAAACGAAGTTTCAGAATCATTTTCAGCTTTTGAAGGAGCAACTTCCTTATTGTTGTCATCACTTAATGCTTTTATTAACAAAGCATCAACACTCATTTGTAAATCTGCTTTTCTTTTGGCAGATTTCCTTCTTAATGGCTCAACGTTCTCCTGCAAATCATCGTCAACAGTTTGACTTTCAATAGGTGTGGGTACATTTGATGCAGTTTTTCGAAGCAGTGAAACGTCTTTCAGGAAATCCAGCTCAGCAAAAAAATTGCAAGTGGGCAGCTTTTTGTTGCCTGCCCCTGAACGTGTCATCTTCTCTCTTCGTTGAAGGCACTTCCGATAGTTGTCACGCAACTTCTCCCATTCCTTTTTCAGATATTCCACTTAAATAAAATAAATTTCTTAAGATATATATAGCTACTATTTGCAAAAATAAAACCCACGAAAAAATTAAGAAATATCATTAATTCGTAGAAATTTGAAAGTACATGTATGGCTAGACATCTAAAACTGAAAAATATTTTTTAGTTTTGTATAAACTAAGCAAAAAAGGTAGCTAGTAGCTAAGCTAGCTTACCATCAATGTCTCCCAATCTTTTTGAAATTTCCTCCCAGGACCGTATTTTTCTGTCTTTGTCTTTGTATTCTGTTGAGTACACTTTCCATATGCACGAGTACTCTGGCATTAGGTTTACTAACTTTTCATGCACAGAGAGTTCTTCACGTTCTTCTTCACAAGTAGATTTATCAGCAAGATCTTGCTGCTGTTCTGAGTCATCAGCATTCTCTTGGGCACTTGGAACTGAAGGACTTGCAATGCCAGTACTTATAATGCCAGAAAAGCGTTGTTGAAAACAAGATACAGGTGATGGAAGGGGAGATGTAACTGTGGCACTAGCTGCTGGTGCTGAATGGATCATCACAGCAGAACGAACAGGATATCGCACACGTATATGCGGTGTTCTTGGTTCTCCAATGCTACAAATTCTCTGTTGTCGCTTCACATGCTCAAAAAATAACTTGTTTCTTATAATCATTTCGTCTTCCCTTGAAGTTTCATCACTACTAGTGTTGTTTGCCATTTTTTTGTTTGTTTACTCTACATCTAGCAATTTCAGCTACCATTTTTGTCCAATTTAAGTCGATTTGATTGGTCAAAAATATTTTTTCCGCCGTAAAGAAAAAAAAAGTTGAAAATTTTCAACTTTTATTTTTGTTCCAACTTTTCCAGCGGCAAAAAAGAACCACCTCTGTTTTGATATACTGCGCATGTGCAATTCGGAAATTTTTCTTTTCCGAGGAAAAATTTCCTGAGTGGAAACGGGCCTTTAAACCCCAATTTATGGGACAGACTTTATTAAATAAGGTAAAAGATCCTAAGGCTTGCATCTTTTTTTGCACTATTGCTAATGGTCACTATAATCAGTGAGTGGACATTCGCTCCCTTGTGCAAATAAAAACTTAATGAAGAAGTTTAGCAGGCGGCTTTTTTGTAGTTAGTTTGTTGGAACACTTCATACAAAATTATTTTAAAAACTGGTTAAAGAACAGCTATACTTCGCTGTAAAAACTGTATTGGTTGGAAAATTTAACAGTACCTAACCAACAGTGAGTTGCTCAAAATAAGGAAGGTGGTGTGGAAGAAAAAATATCCTCTAAAATTGTGATTCTGATAATTAAAGTTTGAATAAGACTTCCTTTTTTTCTATGGTCTTGTAGCCAATTTTCACACAAAGAAGAAGAAATGGTGTTAACTTTCAGTTTTTACAAGAAACTGGATTGCACTATAAGCTAATAGGCATTCCGTCAATGTTTGCTTGTTCGTTCCCATGTGCAGATATAATTTAGGAAGGAAAAATACAGGCCTACAAAATCAAGGTAGTTTTGTTGGAAGCCTCCTGACATATTATGTATCAAATCTGTAGTTAGAGTAAGCATGTAGATATAACCAAGTGATGATTCAATAAAATATAGGAATTGCCGTCTGAACGAAAATTGAAGATAATGTAAAGCTGATGGTTAATCCTAAAAGATTTTTCAAATAATTTATCCAATTTCTTCTTTGCTAAAAGTGTTAGTTTTGTTGAGTTTTGAAAAATATGGTGCGAACAACGTTCAGAGCAAACATGGCTTCTCGGCTATTTGATTTTATAAGTTGGACGATTTTAAAAATTATCGTGACTTCTGAAATTGGTTTAGTTTTCTACTTTTCACAATAAAGTGGATTGCACTATAAGCTAATAGGCATCCCATCAATGTTTGCTTGTTCGTTCCCATGTGCAGATATAATTTAGGAAGGAAAAATACATGCCTACAAAATCAAGGTAGTTTTGTTGGAAGCCTCCTGACATATTATGTATCAAATCTGTAGTTAAAGTAAGCATGTAGATATAACCACGTGCTGATTCAATTAAATATAGGAATTGCCGTCTGAGCGACAATTGAAGATAATGTAAAAGCTGATGGTTAATCCTAAAACAATGAATTGTTTGGAAATTTTGGAAATTTTTATTGACTAGCAAGGGCGTGTTCAAAATAAGGGTGATTAAATGAATAATAATTACAACTGGAAAAGCCTAGTCATGTTAATTAATAATTTTCAAAAGAATATAATTAATTTAATTCCACCTAAATTTTCACTATAAATCAGCTTGCACTATAAGCTAATAGGCATTCCGTCAATGTTTGCTTGTTCGTTCCCATGTGCAGATATAATTTAGGAAGGAAAAATACAGGCCTACAAAATCAAGGTAGTTTTGTTGGAAGCCTCCTGACATATTATGTATCAAATCTGTAGTTAAAGTAAGCATGTGGATATAACCAAGTGATGATTCAATAAAATATAGGAATTGCCGTCTGAACGACAATTGAAGATAATGTAGAAGCTGATGGTTAATCCTAAACAGGTGCTTTAAACCCCAATTTATGGGACAAACTTTATTAAATAAGGTAAAAGATCCTAAGGCTTGTATCTTTTTATTGCACTATTGCTAATGGTCACTATAATCAGTGAGTGGACATTCGTTTCCCTGTGCAAATAAAAACTTAATGAAGAAGTTTAGCAGGCAGCTTCTTTGTAGTTAGTTTGTTGGAACACTTCATACAAAGTTATTTTAAAAATGCTGTGATCAACTTGACTGAGTGATGATGTAGATTTAATAGGAATTGCCGTCTGAACGACAATTGAAGCTAGCATTACAACTGACAGTCTAGACTTGTCGATTTAAAAGTCGTGTTTATCATTCTTTGAATTGCCTGAAAAACATTCACCAGACACATGCCTATGAATTTTTTAATTGTTTGCGATTTAATTTTACTAATTGACCATGAAACATGATATCTCAATGGATTTTGGCCTGATTGAGTTCTGCTTCAATGTGTATATTGAATTGAGGTTTCGGATATAACATAACACACATAATTCCTGGGTTATAAAAGATGGTCTTAAAGGGAATATATCTATTTTTTACCATATTAAGGCAAATTTTCCTGATAAATAATACAGGAAAAACTGCTTGAAATTTTGTTTCCACAACAAACAATTCACATTTAAGAATTATGCTTTTCACGTTAAATTTTAAGATTGCATTTATAGTTTATGCTAAAAAATATTAAGATTGCATTTATAGTTTACGCTAAAGCTTTCATTTGTTCGTATAGGCAAGCAGCAACAAACGAATATCAAGTGAAGACGATGAAAGTACAAATGCTACTGTCGTTTTTAACGATAGTAAGTATATCGTTTCTAATTTCCACTTTCAACTTATTTTTTGCAATTTTCCAGTTACATAGAAAATAGGAAAGCTGACATGATAAAAAAAAAACAAATTGTTGATGGGGTTCAGCTTTCTGAACTGGTAAAAAATACATATTTTTTACTATTTATGGGTAATCCAAGTTAAGATGTAAACTTTCTGCTAAAAATGTCTTAATTGTCAGGAATGTCAGACATCTAATTAGCCGATATTAAGTGGGCACTATTTTCGGAAGTTCACTGTTGTTCTGTTGAGTTGTAGGGAAATGTCGTTAATGTTAATTTTGACTCGATTTCACAGTGTCTGTTTAAAAACATCTTTTGTTACAACGTTCTTACTAAAGCCTGTGAAAAGGAAAATTATTTTTTGTAAAGAATGGTTATGATTCCTCACATTTGTTTTCAAATTACTGCCAATAACATTCTAAATCTTCATGCTGTGAAGCTATTAATTATTTTAGGATTTAAAACATTCCAATTGCTTACTAATTTCACTCTCTGTTTCCTTTTTTTTTTTTTTTTTTTTTTTTTTGTAACAGAAAATGAGCAAACAACTTTGTCAAAAGGTGTATCCAGGCTGCAACTCGTTAATTCTCCTCAATTTTAAAAAGCTTAAAACTCCTTCAAAGCTCATCTAATCTGTTGCATGTTCTTACGTTTAAAATGCATAGAAATTCATGGATAGAGCAATAATGTGTTATTCACTCATGGCAACTTTTAAACTTTCTTAATTTTCTTGGCAAAATATAAAAATTTCACGAAATCTCCTTAAATAATGGCAACCCTGTTTATTATCTTAAATTTATGTCAAATACTTTAAATTTATGTCAAATACTTTAAATTTATGTCAAATACTTTAAATTTATGTCAAATACTTTAAATTTATGTCAAATACTTTAAATTTATGTCAAATACCTTAAATTTATGTCAAATACTTTAAATTTATGTCAAATACCTTGAATTTATGTCATTTTAGATTCCGACGACGAGACTGAAGAATTATTTGGGAAGCTGATTGAATCAGAAGAAGAGATAGAAGTGGACGAGGAAGAAAATTCACAAGACGAAGAGGAATCTGACGATACGGATGACGATGAAATCGATGACAATGAAATTGAACAAAGTGAAAACGAAAGTGATCAATATTAAAACGCATTATATTTTTTATTTTTCTTGTTTATAGTGCCAACTAAGGCATTAGTTAATGCAACGCATATAAATTCTATATAAAATTCGAAAAACCCGTAATATTGGTGTAATTGAATTTTACGTCAATTCGAAAATCGGCCCGATGGTTTTTTAGTGTTTCTGTTTGTTTTTTCGCGACATAACTTTGGCAGCTGTTTTCTCTGAACTGACATGAACTTCTTCCACAGTTTAATCTATCAATCTAACACGCAATCTAACACGAAAAAGTGAGATTTATTAAGATCGGAGCTTGTCACCAGAAACAGAGCTTTCTTGTGTTAGGTCACAGCCACGGAACATGCTGAGCCATAGGCTTGGTATTTAAGGTTCTCTGAATCATCCATATTATGATCCGTCTGTTTGTCTCTCTGTTGGCCAAGTGGTTGCTAAGGAATAGCGACAGGCGAATTTTTGTAGCATTTTCCACAGCCTAAGACTATTAAGGTGTATGTATATTATAAACAAGTTAACATGCAATCAGTCACAATGTTTTTGGAAACAGCCCTTTTCTGCGAGTTGGTGTTATGAATTTTTAATGAAAGAAATATTTTTATCAGGAGATTTATAATTGTATATCTGAAAGTGAATGTGTGAAAGAGTGGTTTCTACAAATTTAGTATTTTCGTTTGTTTTACAATATCGCCCAAATTACTACGGTAAATATTTGAATGAAGATAATGTGCGTTTTTTTTTGAGAAATCGCAAGATAAAGTTCTTTCTAACGTAACTCCGAAAATTCTTATTCTAGTTATTAATAGAGGACATATATCCCTCGTTTTGATGCTATAAGCTAGAAACTGCAAATCTTCGCCTAGCGGATATTTTAATTTTAGGTTTCGGACAATGTCATTTGTCTCATGCAATAAAATTTGTCAGCTGTAGTATACCGGCAAGGGTTTACTAGTTACTACAGTAGATCGCGTATTTTTACAGACGATTCTTGTTGTAAATGCATCCTTGTTAATCCAAGTACAGTACTAGCTTATTGCAAGAGGTAGTGTCCTCGGTTCGCCTACAGAACGTACTGTGTGCAGGTAGAGCAGTCAGTAGACTAATCAGGAAGCTAGTGTGCGGGTCATGTTTGCAATAATAACGTGTGCTAGCAACCTCGTGACCAGGGCTCTTTCTGACAATCTTGGACGGCGAGAAGAAATGGGATTTTCAGAAAGAGAAAAAGATTTTGGACGGCGAGAAGAAATGGGATTGGGAGAAAGAGAAAAGAGCCCTGGGGAAGAGGTTGGTGTGCTGGGTGTTTTTAATGTGATAACGTTTATATTCGTATTGCCATACGTAACGTCGGTAGTCGTTGGACGTTTTCAGTGGTAATGTATACAAAAATAAGGGTACTCAAATTATTTGCGGAAAAAGTTTTTGGGGTTTTTAAATGCTTAATTTTGCGAATGAATTTTTGCGGATGCCGAAGAAAAAAATGCATGAGGCAAAATTTGTGCTTTGCCTGACGTGGCTTTTAGAAAAAGGTATTGTTAAAATCAGCAACGAAGCAACCTCGTCCCCAGGACTATTTGCTTCTCAACGGCGCGCTTTCTGATAGTTCTAGCGAAATAGTCCTGGAACAGGCTGGTCACCGTGTATCGCATTTGATTGGCCCACGGCGTTACCCTAAATATGCAACCACTTTAGCTGGCGTCAGCAAAAATCCCAAAAGTGAGACATAAACAAATGTTGTTGGTGATTTTAAATCCTTAAAAAGCATCATTCTTTCCCTTTTGATCTCTTTTCCTCTCCTTTTCTTTAAGATGTCTTAGTTAAAGTTAGAATGTATTTTAAATATGCGATATTTTTTGTTAAAAAGTAGTCGGTGCTGTTGTTAGCCAGTGTCATAGGTAACGCATTCATAAATATGGCTCCTAAATACTCGAAACATTGAAATTATCGTCAAAATCGTAAATATGCAGAATTTGCATCAATTAAAAATGAACCAGAATCTGGTTCATTTGATGCCCACGTGACCAGCCTGCACCAGAGCCTTTTCGCCGCCACGGTAAAAGGTGCTGGGGTCGAGGTTGGCAACGAAGAACTCAATGGCTTATGTTCTACAGAAATGGAAGTAGGAAAAAATAATTTAAAATAAAATAAAAAAATTCTCACTCCTAGAAAATAACGGATACAAGAATGAAAATTTTGTATTTGTAAAAGATTTTTCGGATGACTGATTCTAAAAATTTTGAAACTTCATTTTGCGGATTATTTGGGCTATTGTAAACCTATAATAAGCCAACGATCATATTGCATGGTAGAACAAAATAATTGATACGTTATATAATTGCCAACGCAAAAACTTTCATTACCATCAAAAATGTGAGTTTAACACTTCCCCATTAAACTAGCCCGTCGCTCTAACGCGATCAGAGTTATTATTCGAAGTCTTCAAATTTCGTAGACCGGCAAGAGTTTTTCCCCGCAAAATACAAACAATTGCTACAGCTGAACCGCAAGTCTATTTCTTCCCTTGAAGTTGCAATTACAGTTTTGAGTTTATTATTAATTTGTGATAAAGTAAATTAAGTGTACTTTTGTATAAGTTGTAGTTACTGCACAATGCCGAGAAAAATATCGGAAATATTTTTTTTGAGTTTTTTGTTCTCGTTATATCTCACGAACCTTTAAGTTTGGTTTCTACTGGAATTTTAGGCGAGTTTAAGTGTGTTTAACAGGTTGTTTTTGACTCGAAACCGTAGTGATTACACCCATTATTTTATAATAAAAAAGTTTTGGTCTTTGAGTTCAAAGTTCAAAGACCCCAACCTCAATTCCAGGGCCTGTAGCGTTTTTTTATATGAGGAAAAAACGCTACAGGCCCTGGGTTCGAGGTTGCAAAGACCCCGACAATGCATTAAGTGATTCAAGGTAAGAAGTTAAAAGATGAAACCAAAATGTTTCGGGAGACAATCGTAAATATCAAGAAATTTTTCTTGGTGTTACTCGAACTAGTCAGAAAAGACGGTTGAAACCTCCCTTCCGTTTTTCAATTGGTAATTTTTTTCTAAAACTTCTGTTTTGCGTTTCTCTGCATTTTTAACTAATTTGAGATTTTATTAAAACTTATAATGCGTACAGACACTTATTAAAGTGTAAACTTAAACTCACTTAAACCCCTAATGCGAAGCAAGCTTTAGACTAGAATTTTCTACTAAGTCCAAAGTATTGAAGACAAAAAAATCTTGAGACAATATATTTTGGTGCGTTTTTTTAACCTAATTTCCCCACGTTTGTATTAAGGTCATAAAATTTTTTTAACAAAAAAACATCAAAACATATATAACAAGCAAATCAAAGTTTAGGACATAATATATATATACCTTAAGGGAAGAAATTATTGCGTAAGAAAAGATTAGATTCTTCCGCAACTCCAAGAAAGAAAGAAAAAATTCGCAATCTAATTTTGACGATTTCCAAGAAAAAGAAGAGTTATTTCTGTCGTTGTTTTGCTATATGAAGGTTTACAGGGGAAACCCCTAAATTATTTGCATCGAAAAATAATTCCAAAGGAACAATTCTTAATGAACAAAATGAAAAAAAAATTATCAAGCGATTTCGTGGAAAAATTTATGGATCATTTTAATTCTGCAATTTCTTGACACAATGTAGATTCGCAATCTTTAATTCCGCAATTTCATGATTTTTTGGACCATAATTTTTCAATTTTTAATTTCGCAATCTTTTCTTGCCTTGTTTATTTTTGTTTATTTTAAAAGTTTAGAATTTGAGACTACAAAAAAATTGGACGTTATTTTCCAACACTTCAAGGTTTCTTCTCAAAACACATGGAATTTCGGGGAAGATATCAAACGAAAAGGAAGTAAAACAATTTAGGAAAATTTAATTCTATAGAAAACAAAAAATCTACATAGGCGTGCTAACATTTGACATTTCCATGGACATTTGAGATGAATCCATCGCATCACTTTCATTAGTTAAATTATTGAAACTTAAACTTTTTGAATCACAACTCAGATCAATCATTGAATTAGTTATACTTTCATTTTTCATCAGCCCGTCTATTGTGGAATTACTTTGCTTTTGCTCAGGATTTAAATTAAAATCAAATCCAGACAAACAAACCATAGCAAGTCTAAGTAGATCAATTGTCATTGTGTCTTCTCGCTTCAAACTGAGTGCTCTATGGAACATTACGATAGCTTCATCATACTGTTCAAGTAACATCAGGCATAAACCAGTTGATGAACACGTGCTTGCATTTCTTGGGTTCAATAGTAGTGCTTTTTGATGAAAGTCAAGTGCTTCGTTGTATTTCTTCAGTTTGCGTAGGGTATGACCAATGTTATTGTAAAGTGGTTCCCATATATCTGACACAATGTCATTTTCAATAGTTTGCATACGCTTTAAAGACTCAAAGAAATAAGTTTCTGCTTGTTCATACTCTCCATTCTGATAGGCCAAGTTTCCAAGTTCGTGTCTTATATGTGGATCATCTGGAGCTATAGCAAGTGCTTCCTTGTAAAACTTTGCTGCAAGCTTCACATTGTTAGAAAGGGAATACTCCAGACCAAGGTAAAGATATGGTAGGTGGGAACCAGGCATGTATTTTGAAGCACTGTAATATGCAGATATTGCTTGATCCCTTTCGCCTTCACAAGCAAAACTATGGGCAAACCCTAGCCAAGCTGGTCCAAAATTGTAATCAATAGCTGTTGCCTTGCTGAAATATTTTCTGGCAGCTTCGTTCTTCTTGATTAATAAATAGTAAGCACCTATGGCATACCAAGACACTGACTTTGTTGGGTAGGTATTGACAAGTCGATGTGCAACATTATATAAATCGTTTTTCTCTCTTAATTCCACCAAGCAGGAAATATATAATGGCAAACAAGATTCATGTAATGGATCATCTTTTATTACAATGGAAGAATATTTAAAGGATTCTCTATAATTGCAATTGTTAAAATGTTTTTCCGCCAAGGATACTACATAATCCAAGTTATTGTGAAGAGGTTCAAGGTATGATGGAAGCTTTGGTTCAATTGGTTTAGAATATTTATTAATTTTGCATTCATATGCAAATCGGACAAGCTTTGCTTCCTCAGAACTGCATTGATGGGAGTATGGAAGGGCTTCTAACAACTGTATTTCTTCAGATGAGGTAAGGGAGCAGTGTGACACAAGCTTGTCAAGTGCTTCATAACAATAAACATCATGCTGTAATGCATCTTTGTAACATTGGAAAGCAATTTCACGATTCTCTAATGCCTCATACACCATACCCCTTAATAATGCAGTGGCGCTTTCAATTTTACGTCCACCACCAACAGCTGAAAAGACAACAGAAAAGTCTTCACCATTATTACTACTGTTTTGGACACTACTTGCCATAGATTTGTCAATTTTAAGTTCTCTATTGTCTCCATCCAAAACTTCAAGTGCTGCTCTCCAGTCCTTACATTCGTAATAACACTTTGCTGCCAAGTATTTTGCAACCGGATTAATAACAATCAACCCTTTGGATTTTAAAAGTTGGGCAGCTCTCAAATATTGGTTCATAAGAAACAGCGTATGAGATAACCACAAGACATCTTGAACGTTATTATTTGACAAACTACAAACTTTATCTGCCCAAAAATGAGCTGTTTTATACAGATGATTATCTATATATTGACGAACAAGATTCCGAAGCTGCGACAGATCTAAGCTACTCCCGCCACTTTCTTCCGCGGCCATTTTGAATCAAGAAATCTGTAGTTAACTAAGAGCCTGATTATATGAGGCGAGTTGGCTCGGTGTTGGCCCGGTTGGCGGGTCAACCCGTTTGAAAAAGTTACATATTATTATGGAAGCCCCTGTGCACATTAATATAGTTATCTCGAGTTAACTAGTGTTATCCATGGATAACGTTATTAATGTGCTCAAGGGACACGTATATGTGCACAATAATGGCGTTATCCTGAGATAGCACAAGTTATCTCGAGATAACTAACTATCTCGGGATAGCGTGCCAAATGTCCTCAAGAAGAGAAAATTTCTGTATAACGTGTGTTATCTCCAGTTTATAAAGCTACACGCGTATTTCTCGAACTTAAACGCGTTTTAAGTAACAACAAGAAGCTGCATCATCTTTAAAATAAATAAGCAAAATTATGATATAACTAGAGTAATGTATATATCCATATAAGGCTATGATACATCCATATAGGTGAGGCGCCTTAATGATGGTAGCCTGGCTGCTAGCGTGATTGAATAGCCTAGCGCCCTTCATATCATAGAGTCAGTAGTAGTAAGTATAACTCTTCCAATTTTGCATTGCACTGCCCATACTGTCAGAAAATAATTTTTAACCACAAATAATCCATGACAGATACTACTGCCGACTCTTGTATAATTTGTTTAACCTCGTGGGTCTACCTCGTGGTTTGATAAATTCGTAATTTGAATACACGCGGGCAGAGCTATCTGAAGATAACGATCGTTATTCGCGGATAGATTATTATTGTGCTCTTTCTTGAGCACATTTGGCACGCTATCCCGAGATAGTTAGTTATCTCGAGATAACTTGTGCTATCTCAGGATAACGCCATTATTGTGCACATATACGTGTCCCTTGAGCACATTAATAACGTTATCCATGGATAACACTAGTTAACTCGAGATAACTATATTAATGTGCACAGGGGCTTCCATATATTATATGGGAAAAGTCAACCCGGGTCAAGACCTACACCGGTGCCGGGTTGAAAAAAATTGCGCATATTTTTTTAAAAATGGCGGATGCAAGATGTGAACAAACAAGCGAAATTAAATCAAAATTATCATTAAGTATTTTGGTCGCCAATAATTTGTTATTCCAAATCCAAGGTGTTCTGTATTTGTCATTGCTTCGAAGAAATCGCCTAATACAGAACATATTGACATATTTTTTAACAAAACGAAGGAAACTCTTAAAACGTTTAAAACATCAACAGGGAAATCCACGTAATATGCTCCACAAGTTCTAAAGTCCATTTAAACTTCTTGTCTGCTGCTTCGCTTGCCATTATTGTTTTTCCTCTGTTTTGGATCACAATACGCATGCTCTTCTTTTTCAACCCAGCCCTGGCTCGGCAAAGTGATATTATATGAGCCGAGTCAACCCACCTAACCAACCTGTCCCGGGTTGAAAAAACGAGCCAGCTCGCCTAGGAGGGTTGACTCACCTCATATAATGTCAAATAATTTTTTGTAGTGATCTGCCATTATGCCGAGCTGTTTAATTTTATCATGCTGAGCATGTGGCGAGCCAACACCGAGCCAACTCGCCTCATATAATCAGGCTCTGAGCCTGATTATATGAGGCGAAGATTATATGAAGCTGGCTCGTTTTTTCAACCCGGGACAGGTTGGTTAGGTGGGTTGACTCGGCTCATATAATATCACTTTGCCGAGCCAGGGCTGGGTTGAAAAGAAGAGCATGCGTATTGTGATCCAAAACAGAGGAAAAACAATAATGGCAAGCGAAGCAGCAGACAAGAAGTTTAAATGGACTTTAGAACTTGTGGAGCATATTACGTGGATTTCCCTGTTGATGTTTTAAACGTTTTAAGAGTTTCCTTCGTTTTGTTAAAAAATATGTCAATATGTTCTGTATTAGGCGATTTCTTCGAAGCAATGACAAATACAGAACACCTTGGATTTGGAATAACAAATTATTGGCGACCAAAATACTTAATGATAATTTTGATTTAATTTCGCTTGTTTGTTCACATCTTGCATCCGCCATTTTTAAAAAAATATGCGCACTTTTTTTCAACCCAGCACCAGTGTAGGTCTTGACCCGGGTTGACTTTTCCCATATAATATGTAATTTTTTCAAACGGGTTGACCCGCCAACCGGGCCAACACCGAGCCAACTCGCCTCATATAATCAGGCTCTAAGCTTTCTTCTTCGAGTTGATAAAATGAGTTTCTCTCACACTAAAGCTTGGACGCGAACGAATGACTCAGCGGAAACCCCGAGTTTAAATTGGACAATGTGACTAATCGCTTCGGAGGCCATTTTAATTTATCTGTGAGTTGTTTACCAAGCTTGGCCACATCTTACTGTGGTAAAAAATTTATAGTTTACTAATGTTTGTTAGGGTGAGTGAAACCACTCGCTGGAATATTCGGATGAAAAGGGCTTTGCCCGACATGGACCACGTGAGCAAGGAACAATAGAATTAGCCAATCAAAAACCGCGGCCAGATTTTGGCCGCTGAAAAATCGTTTAAGACCCAGCGTAATTTTTCCCACCTTAACTTCTCCGATTTCCCGGTGGTAAGAAAAGCTAGTATAGAGGGGGTCATTATAACCAGATTTTTCCAAAAACCACGGTCAAACTCTCATTAAAAAATATCATACAGAATTTTGCTTGTGACGTCACAGCTGTTCATCACAAAAATCATGCTATGTTTATCCATGCATATCAAGGTAAAGTCCCTATGATGCCGTATTTATCCATGCATATCAAGGTAAAATCCCTATAATGCCATGTTTATTGATGCATATCAAAGAATACTGCAAATGAGTAAATTCCCCCCTCCCCGCACACATCCCCTAATAATCATCAAAAATCAACGCAATGCGCAGTAAAGATGTGAACAATATGTTGAGTAAGGGAAATCCCCTACTCAAAAATCAGCAATCTTCGGACGTTGTTAAAATCTGTATATAATAAAGAGAAATGAGTTGGTTCAAGAACGCAATCAGTAAAATATACAACACCGTGTCGGCACCAGTGGCAGCAACTCGCAACGCTCTTGCCTCCCGACTACAGAGTGTGCGGGATACCGTGGCCTTCTACTACAACAAGGCAAAGGAACAAATTTCGGGAGGGACAACACTTCACGACGAGATCGAACAGGAGGCAAGAAGGGAGGACTACACGGAGGACATCCAGGGCCCCGAGGACGATATCCAGATGTTGGAAGATGGAAATAGGATCAAAACAAGGCGGTTCAACAAGCATTTGAACCAACCTCTGAACGACGCTATTATGCAAAAAAATTGAACCCCAATGGAAATGCGTGTTACGATCGTATATAGCTTCGGGTGTGATATTTACCAAGGTGGGGGTGGTGTGTCTGAATATCACAAAACCAAGACCTCCGGGTCACTATCAAGTATAGCGGAAATCGAAGCGTTCATCGAAGAATGCGAGATGAAGCGCCTCGATCTGGAGGATGGGGAGTTTTGGACTAAGGCTTATTTACCACCCGTTAGGACCACCGAGACCCCGGGAGCCTATGAAGGGAAAATTGTCTTTAGTCACGTACAGATCAAGGTGATAAGCACGCGTGAACCTCTTCTGGGATGCGGCCCTCTCCCAGATTGGCTGCGAAACAAAAGGTGCATCTACGCTATGGATGGGAAAATGGAACGAACGGACAACTTATGCTTTTGGAGGTGCTTAGCTGTAAGAGAGAAGGCAGACGCAGTACGGGGAATAGAGTTTCTTATAAAACCAGCCCTCACCTTAGCCCGGAATTACTACGAGGACCCCAAGCTAAAGCGTAAGGAGTGCGCCCTACGAGGCTGGTGGATCTTGAGGGCGTCGCCAAACAATTCGGGATCAACATCAGAGTCTTTGAGCCCAAAACAAATTCTGAAAAAACACTATGGCGTCTCGCATACGGTCAAAAGCAGTACAAAAAGGGGCTAGATACTATTAATCTTGGTATGCTGGATGGCCACTGTTTCTACATCAAGGATTTGGACGTGCTGGCCCAGAAATGGGAATGTGGGGTATGCAAACAACTGTTTACCAAAAGCAACCACCTATCACGGCATAAGAGGAACGACTGCGAGGGCGTCAAGACGACGATTATCTGCAAAGGCGGGAAGGTGAAACGTATGCCGAGCAAGGCGGAGAAGGTCTTTTACGATGAGGGTTTTAGCTACGATGCCTCAAAATGGATAGAATACATGTCGAAGCAAACCGGAAGGCATATTCATCACGCTCTATGCGGTCATGGGGGTGAACGTGTTATTCGCGAGGATAAAGAGGAGTGGAAAGTTGATGGCTACGACCCTATCACAAAGACCGTCTATGAATACAATGGTTGTAGGTGACACGGGTGTCCCTGTCAGCCCGAGAGAACCGACGCGGACAAGGCTCGGTACGGTGCAACCCTGTCTAAGGAAAAGATGATACGGGAACAGGGCTACAACCTCGTCACAGCTTGGGAATGTGAGAAACCACCCAAGATTAAGAGGTACCTTACGAAAGAATTTAGGCCCTATCCCCACTATATCGTATTTGATTTCGAGGCCCTCCTAGCACCCTTAAACTACCAGCAAACATCTGATTTAACATATCTTTCAAGACATGTTCCTGTAAGTGTTGGTATTGCCGATAGTTTGAATAACCACCCGACGTTCTTTGAGCACGAGAATCCCAAGGTCTTGGTTAAACAGTTTGTGGAGCAGCTGGAAAAGAGGCATGCCCTCATTGTGAAAGAGATCGAGAGAATGTACCCCAAGCCCGACGATTTCGACATGCTCTCCAAAAAAGGCCGGGAGTTGTGGAATGAGTGGGTAAATCAAGTAGCTGTAATTGGGTTTAACAGCGGCAAGTACGATATAAACTTGATCAAGCGGTATTTTGTCGAAGAAATCGTGCAGGGCGATAAGATCAGGGTGGCTAAGAAAGACAACGACTATATGTTCCTCACCACCCCGAGGTTTAAATTTATAGATATTAAAAATTTCCTTGCTCCCGGGCTGAGCTATGCCGGTTGGTGCAAGTCCTTGGAATGTAAGCTCCAAAAACTCGTGTTTCCCTATGAGTGGCTAACAAGCCACCACAAGCTGGACCATGTTGGGCCTGTCGCGCACGAGAACATCTATAGCCGGCTAAGTGGGAAAAACACACTATCTCCCGAAGAGTACGGGACATTCTGCGCTGAGTTCTACAAACGAAGCTGCATCACCATGATGGACTGGTTACGCGAGTACATGCTAGCCGATGTGGAACCGTTCATTGAAGCCGTGGACAAGACGAGGTTGCAGTATTACGCCGACGGGATAGACATTTTGAAGGATGCGGTAAGTATCCCAGGCGTATCGATGCGGTACGTGTTGAAAAAATCCCTACGGTTGAACCCCAAGCTGGAGCTATACGCTCCAGAAGACCCATGCAAGCACAGGTGCGAGGACTCTTGCTACACCAAGAGTTGTAAGAGTTGTAAACAGGTACAGAAAGCATGTGAAAAATGTACGAGGAATGAGGCCTACGAGCTCTTGCGGACGGGGATGGTGGTTGCTCCCGCGAACGAGACGTGACGGTTATAAGATCTCACGTGTACAAGGAACCCCACACTTGTAAGACCATTCTAGGGTACGATGCAAACATGCTCTACCCAAGTACCCTGATGCAGGATATTCCCTGTGGGAAGGAACAGCTGATCAAAGTGGCTGCACCAACATCGAAACATAACGTAGAGCTACTGACGCGTGGCGTACGGGATGGATCGCTCTTTGGATTTGCCCAACTTGATATCGAGGTACCTGAGCATCTGCGTGAAAGGTTTAGTGAAATGGCCCCGCTGTTTGTCGTCAAGGAGATACCTGACAATCAAATCCCTGAGCATATGCACGAGTACCTGAAAACCACGGGCCGCAAGCGTGTTCCGGGTACACGTAAGCTTGTGGGGTTGCTAAAGGCTGAAAAGATCTTACTGTATACCCCTGTGCTAAAATGGTACCTTTACCATGGGCTGAAATTGACTGCCTTTTACCAGTTTCTCAAGTACACCCGAGGTAAGCCCTTTGAATGGTTTCCGGAAGAGATTGCCGATGCACGACGACAAGCTGATAAGGACCCCGACAAGCGTATTGCGGGAGATACGGCAAAGTTAAAAGGGAACAGCTTCTACGGCAAGATGATTGAAGACCTAGCGAGGCATGCAGATACTACGTTCACCAGGAATGAAAAAGAGGTTGATGCAGCCCTGCGAAGCACGTACCTAGAGGATCTTGGAGAGATCGGGGATGCGTATGAGGTAAGAAGGGGCAAACACAAGTGTACTATCGATAGAGCCTACCAATGCGGTATTGCAGTGTACCAACTAGCCAAGCTTCGGATGTTGGAATTTTACTATGACTTTCTGGACAAGTACGTGGATCGTCGAGGTTTCGAATACACCTACATGGACACTGACAGTGCCTATTTTGCCATCCCCAGGGAAGAGTTAAGAGATGTCGTTCGCCCCGAACTGCTTGACACTTACGACAAGGACGTGAAAAACTGGCTCGTCACCGATAAGTACTCGAGTCGAACGGGAGGATTATTCAAAGCGGAATTCGTAGGATTTCGGATGATTGCCCTAACAGCCAAGTGTTATTTCATTGAAGGTAAGGAAGGTACGAAATTCTCGTGTAAAGGCATGTCAAAGAGGCAAAATGCTGTGACCTGGGGTAGGTACCTGAGTGCTCTAGGGGGCGGTATGGTCAGGGCGAAAAACGTAGGTTCTCGGGTACATGAGCAGGGTATGATTACGTACGAACAGAACAAACTCGGCCTCTCGGCGTTTTATGACAAAAGAGTTGTACATGATGACG
The DNA here is from genome assembly GCA_030067915.1 of Hydractinia echinata. Taxonomy (NCBI): domain Eukaryota; kingdom Metazoa; phylum Cnidaria; class Hydrozoa; order Anthoathecata; family Hydractiniidae; genus Hydractinia; species Hydractinia echinata. The sequence goes on along the minus strand of JASGCC010000101.1, from coordinate 1,160,273 downwards.
GGGTACATACCTCCCCGCTTACTGTTTAACCAATAAATGGAAGTGTTTCTGACCATCGCTGTAATACTACTACCGTATTCCCTGATCGCGTTCGATGTCGTCGTATAATAAATAGAATGACAGAGCTCGCACAAGTATTGGACACCTCCGCAGAATCTTTTGAACATGTCGAAAAACCAACGGATCAACGCCAAGCTTTGAAGGAAGCTCTACGAAAAGGCAAAGGATATCTTCTACCCAAAAAATGCACAGAGGGCTTTATTGACAAGGCCCCTGATGAAGCCATCGGCAAGGTACATACCGAGTACGTACAACGTAAACTTCAAGAGAAGGGGGAGAAAACGGCAAAAGCGTTAAATACTCATGTGGTCAGCCTATACGCGAACATGGTTGGAAACTTTACGCAAGGACATTGAAGAGGACCCCCATTATATGAGACGCCATGACAGATCTTGGGATCCTTATATACTGTACAATTGGGAGGTGCTTAGCGCCTATCTTAGTGGTGGGACATACCGCCCGGCACATGAGCAAAAAAGAGGATGACGCGGAGACCAAAGAGAACAAAGATGAGCAGCGCGTGTAGTGTATTATCAATCAGCAACAACCTGCGGAAAAAATTGTTGAAGTAAACAAAAAGCACCCGGGAAGAGTTGTGCAGGGGCACAAGCTAGCGGCACTGATGAGGGAGAGGAAGCTTGGAATAGCCCCACCAAAGAAAGAACCCATGACCTTTAGAGAGTTCTTGAGATACTTCGAGAGAGATCTAAACACCCCCGAAGCTATACTCAAAGGGATAAAAGAGACTATGGAGATCCTTGAAGATCAGAGCCTATCTATCCATCTCGTAGTAAAAAAGAAGTAATTTGTTATAAGTCTTAGGGCCTATAACAAATGAGTGAGGAGTCTACTAACCAGGTAATAACCAAGAAGAACGAAGGTCGTGTTGATGCTGGCAAGAAACTTGCGGAATGGAATTGAAAGAACAAGGCCGACCTACAGAAGAACGTGGGCAAAGGTTCTTCACCAGGTGATCAAGAACCTGTCGCAGGTCCTCACAAGTCGATAGACAATGTCTACCTTTACGGCGTCGGCACGCTTGCCGTGCTCGCGATAGGGGTAAGAGTGTGGTACAAATTTGGAAGCAAAAATGGTGGAAAATCCCACAAGCCCGCGATTCATCCCGAGCCTCAGCAAAAGGATAAAACTCTTGAAATTTTCAAAATGCATTAAATAAATGAGTAAAGCAACACCAAGCAACGTTACACCCAAGGAAAAGGAGATTTTGGATATGCTATATGAAACAGTGGTGGATCTATCTTTCACTTTGCCTACGCTCTGGCAGGTAAAAATTCCTGGGCATAGCACGGCCCTCCACAAAAATGGATACCAACGATGTCCACAAGATGGTGGCTTATTTTGCAGCAGGGAGAGAGAGTCGCGAGATGGCTGTAAGCAAGGGATGGATTCCCGCGAGTATTGTCCCGAAACAGCCTCCCAATTAAATGGATGTTGTAGATCCCATCAAAATTGATAAAGATATTAAACAGGTTCAACAGGATGAGAATTACATGCGTCTCTATACCCTATTTTCCCATGATATTGTGCCTCGGTACATTGAACTGTTGAAAACACCCATGAAAATACCCTTCTTTTACCCCGGGCCCTGCCCTGTCTTGCAAGAAAAAGCACGGCTCGTCAAGAGGTACCGCAAGGTACTGAGGTATCTAGAGGGTAAGCTATCATTTGATCCCCTTCCCCTTATCTACAAGACCATAGACTGCCCTGCCTGTAATGGGCATCTTGTCAACAACCACAGCGGCGCGTGGATCTGTGCTGAATGCCTTTCCACTATATCGAAAATAGATAAGAAAAAATGGTGCTATCAATAAAAATGTTAGATGTGGTCCTTGAACCCCACACAGCAATCTTTACAGGCCCGACAAGTTGTGGGAAAACACAACGTGCTTTGGACCTACTTGAAAATGAGTATAAGCGAAGCTACTACAATATCGTGATACTGTGCCCGACTATGCAGTGGAATACGACCTACCTTGAGAGGGCCTCGCTTTGGAAGGATGACTATGTGTTCCTGATCAACCCCAAGGATCAACTATTTGAATGGATTCAGAAATTATCATCATTGTTGGCGGGTGAAGAGACGTTGTTTGTCGTCGACGACATGATATCTGACGAAAGCCTCGATAAAAAACGTCAACCCCTACTTGAGCTTGCCATCAGTGGTAGGCATCGCAAGCATAGTTTGTGGCTACTAACACAATCGTATACTGCTCTCCCCGAGAATCTGAGGAGACAGAAGAAGCAGCTCTTCCTCTGGTACCCTCATGAACGCTCAGATATGAAACAAATTGACGAAGAGACTAACATGATCTCCGCTTGGGATGATATAAAGGGTGAGTTGAAAAAATCCAAACATGCATGCCTGTACGTGAGATTGGAGCACCCTAGGGCTTGGAAAATCCTCGACTGACTATCAGGGAGAGAAATAGAGGGTATACCGGGTGTAGTCGGTGACTACACCCAGTCAGGTATGCTAGGAGGAGGGAAAAATCCACATCTTGTCTTCGTGACGCTTTCGCTGACCTCCAAGGTGTACTCAGATCTGAGTACACCCAACCAAACACAGTTTTACTACTCTTGCGGGTAGTAAAATTACAGGTGAAAACCTCTGGCTGAGCCTTAGTATATTAAAATGTCGTCGCAACTTACCATGTTCAACGCAGTGCCCGCAGGAGCCATTGAAACCCAATTTGACAAAAAAATAAGCCTCTGTTCAAGCGTGCTGATCTTGGTAGATTCGTAGGGATTGAAAATGTTAGACAGTGTAGCCTCGATAGAAAAGAAATAGGAGGTGTATGTGGCACATACACCCTAAATGAAGGCCAAAATCCGCATGACGTCTTTGTCACATTAGATGGTGCCCTGGAGATTGTTGTCAGATCAAAAAAGCCCAAGGCAGTAAGCCTTGACAAAATGGCTAACTCGGAAGGGGGTGGAAAAATTACAGATTGAACTTAAAGAGCATCGTCAAGCCCTTGAGGATAGAGATATGGCTATGGCGGTACTGGCGGTACTGGCGGGTGATTTAGAGGATAGGGATAATCAGCTCACTGGTGCTGGGGGATGAGCTTGAGGATAGTGATCGACAACTTGCGGCACATGCCCAGGAAAATACAAGGCTTCAGGAACGGTATGTACCACGTGCCCAAGATCCAAGAAAGACAACGTCATTATAATTCATCGCAAGCATACCGCACAGGACGACGACGGGTACCATCATCTTCCCTATTACTGTACGCGTGTTCAGAGGCGCAACATTAAGACCAAGAGATGGTGGTTGAAGGAGAACTACACAAACGCGGAGGAAGATTGTTGTCATCGACAACCCTAACGGTATACACGCCTTTAATCGGTTTGAAGAGGATGGACATGTGGGAGCGTTACAGAAACCATTACGGGCTTATCGACATTACTCGTGATAACTTGTACGATTTGGGTGTTCCGGCACTAGAGGACTAGGCAGACGCTAATTTTTACTACTCTTGTGGGTAGTAAAATTACCACATCATATAGCAGAAAGGGCCTCAATAGAGGGTGGGTGCGGCAGCCGCACTCCCCATGATATCAGGGCAGGTTATGGTTTCGCTGGTCTCCAAGGGGTGGACAGATCTGTCCACACCCAGCCAAACATAATTTTTCCAAAGTGTAGGGCACCACCTTACACTTTAGAAAAATAGACATTTTAGACCCCGTTTGGCCCCATGCTTCCATCTATTGGAATATCAAAAGATGGAGGCATACATAAAAACACAACAATTTACAAGGGATTACGATAATATCCATGTACCCGTACTACGATGTTGTATCGGGGCAAAGTCAGTGGACTGGTTATTGTCCTACCTGCCTGGAAAATTTTAAATATCGAGATGGACTCTACTATGAGTGTTTTGAATACCCTACCGATGAAGACCTTTTAAACAGGTTAGCGTCAGGCGAAAAAGCATGGGGGACATTTGCAGAAAGCGAGATAGACGAGGATCTAGAGGCTGATATTCAACGCCCAGGGCTCCATATTGTTGATGTTAAGGAGAACAACTATAGGGTACTCTGTTATCAGGTCATCAAGGATAAGGAGTTGAAGCTATCGGATTTGGCTGATATAATCAAAAATAGGTGATATACTCAAGCTTGCCATGGAAGCAATAGGCGACATACTCAAGTTTACTATAGAAGATAGACGCTTAGTTGATATTGATCTGGAAAATGAACCCAAGGTTATCAAAAGTATCGTCTATGGGTACCCGTTCTACACCCTACATCCTTGGGATTATCTGCGAGATCCGAATGATGAAAATTGGGCCGAGAATCTAGATGAGCGCCTGAAAGAACTATTACCAAGCCTTGATATGCTCTGGAGGTACCTGAACGTCCTCTGGAACCAGCATCAATTCCTCCGACACGAAGCTTATTTCAGAGCCGTCTTTCAAATAGTACAACACACGACTACCTACCACGATCCTATCCATCCTGTAAGTTTGTCTGCTCCAAAAGGCGTCAGTTGCGCGTCTTTCAGAGTCGCCATGCTCCTCTCCCGGCTGTAACAGATAGAGATATAAACCATCCTCGGGTAAGGGCTTTTCCTCGGGATATTGTTGCCCTTTTGCAAGTGGCACCTCTTCGAGTTTAATAACCCTGTTAGGTTTTAGACCAATCATGGCAGTCTTGGTATTGTTTGAGACTTTTGACGATAGTGTACAAGTATTTCACCCAAATGGTACTAGTTTCCCCAGAGACCAACTCTTGTGCATCCTGGGGTTTGAAGAGCCTTTCCGCGAGTACCTTGTTGTAGGACTCTACAAAGGCCGTAAATGTATGGTGATATTTGGTAGTGGCCCCGCTTAATCTGCACCCCTTGTCCTCTAACAATTTTGTTACTGCTGATTTGAATTCAGCACCATTGTCACACTGGAAATGTTTTGGGGCATCGTAAAGGCCCTGCTTTATAAATGTCTTTGATCATCCCCGCGACCTCGCTGGCTTTTTTCGTTCGAAGAGGTCTCGCTACCTTGTACTTCGAGGCCACGTCGATGCCCGTGAGAATGTACTTATACGTATTTACATATAGCTTATCGTGGGGCATATGCAGCAGATCAAACTGATGCATCTCGTTGGATCTTGTAATAGCGAAATGAGGGTAATCGATACGTTTTCGTGCCTTTGATGTGTATCAGCCACAAGAGTTGTCTACTCAACCAGTGAGTGACCTTCTTTGTGGATAGTCCCGCTTCTGAGGCGAGAAATTTGATAGCTTTTCGTCCAGTCCAGAGATGTTCTGGTGTATAGTAAATTTTACTTAGTTTTTCCGCCTCCTCCTCACTAACGATATGTGGTGATGCTTTTGACATGTTTATTACATGTCAAAAAACGTTTCTTACAAATACTTGTATGCCACAAAACCTAGCAGAGACAAGGCGCCAATGATGAAAGTAAATTCCCCATCTTGTTGTTTCTTAGAGGGTACATAGAAATCGGACAGTTTGGGTACCTTATCATTCGAGGCGATGTAGTATTTGTACATGTCGTCGTCCAGCTCTCTCAAGCTCTTCCCAGCCTTTAGTTGTAATTCCCGTTGCTTCTGGAATCAATCAATTTACCTTGCCTATCCCGTGCCCACTGTGCTTTGGCATTTTGCAATTTTTCGATAGCTTCATCGTGTCTTTTCGGTCAGCTTCGCCATGCCCTGAAAGCTTAGAAAACAAGAAGTTTGTACCGCTGAACGCGAGTGCGTTGATCGCGGCACATGCAACAAGAACATCGATAGTTGCCATTTATTCTGAGACGAAATGATTGCCGTTTGACATGTTTTCACTCGCCCACATAGATTGAGTGTTAGTGTAGTGCAATCTACTAGCAACTTCGGCAAGCGACGGAGCATCGTCATTTTCTTGATACTTAATTGGCACCTTGTGATCAATGTGCCACTCTCCATAATTGTCCCAGCTCATACCCTCGATAAACTGAGCCTCAATATGGTCCAGCAGCGTAGCTATGTCGCACCCAAGATACTCTTGGGAAACAAGTTCCTTGTTTCCCTATAGAGCTTTGTGGGTTCGGCTGCGTACAACATGGGCGAGATGGCCGGGACGATCGCAAATGGGGCATATATTCCTTCGTTTTTTATGGTCACAGAAGCTTCCACCCCCGCAGTCTTTACAATAGTATCTTTCCCTACCATGTTTACTGCAGAGGCCACCACATCCACAGTCTTTACACCGAGATCTTATCCTACCATGTTCCTCACAGATACCATCACCCCCACAATCCTTACATTGAAACCTCCGCCTACCATGGGGGCACCTATTGCATTTCCTTGACGCTTTGTTAGCATCGAGGCATTTGATGCACCATTTTGTCGTTTGACCGTTACGCTTGATCCTAAAATTGTCTAAAGAGAGATAGTGTTTACATTTTGAGCATCTCTTGGTTTTCCATCTTGATTTGTATTTGCCTTTACAACAAATACAAATTGTGGTCCATCAATACTCAACGCTGTGAAGTCGCATTTATTCCAACCGTTTGCTCTTCTTGCATTCTCTGCACTGGGATCTCCTTTTTTCATGCTTGCAAATCTGACTGCCCTTGCATTCCTTGCAGCGGTACTTTATTTTCTCATGAGGGCAAATCTGACTTCCTTTACATTCTTTGCAATGGGCTCTCCTTTTTTCATGGGGGCAAACCTGACTACCCTTACACTCTTGCACTGGCCCCTCATCCTTAGATGTTTGCAAATCTGGACTACCCTTGCAGTCTATGCAGCAAGCCCTCTGTCTCTCATGCTCACAAATCTGACTTCCCTTGCATTCTTTACAATAAGCCCTATGTCTCTTCATGCTCGCAAATCTGAACTTCCCCTGCATTCTTTACACTGATCCCTCCGCCTACCATGGGGCATTTGTTTTTGGCACGCCGCTGTTTCTTTTATCCAGACAAACCATACAACTTTTGTCGGTTTTCCATTTTCATCAACCCTAAATGCATCTAGGGCCAACACTTTTTTACAATTTGGGCAGCTCCTATTTTCCATATTGACTCGTTATTGTCTCTACGACAAACACGAGTTGTGGTCACTAATATTCCACAGAATGAAACCTACCATCTAAGATGTTCAGTTGGGACATCCTGAAGCAGGTACACGTAGCACCGCGATATCCCGGTGCCGTCAGCTTTCTTGGACATGTGCAACGTGATGCCGTCACTCAGGCGTTGATGGGGTCTTCCCGAACCATGTAGGATAGGATCAGGAGAGGTTCGGAAATCTATGAATAGACAATATCTTTCATTGAAGAATTGTCCAATCGTTACTTCCGAGTCGTGGCTCCCGAGGAGATTTACAGCCCCCTCAAAATGATCCTTGCCAAGCATGGCATGTTAGTACAGTTCATTGGGCTCACCCTCCACAGTGATCGAGATCTTCTCAATCTTGGGGTTGTAAAAGACTTCGTTTTTACCAGAGTAGGCCTTAACCGTTGCAGGGTCTACAAAGAGTAGCAAGACGCCCTTTAGACTCTTGGGACAGGGGTATCGATCTCTAAATTGTAACTCGTGTCAGCTTTTTTAAGGGTCACCACCTTACTTCGAAGTATCCGTTCATAGGGTGGTGCAAGACGGCTATAACGTGACATCATAACACTCGCCAGGCCCTCATGGTTGACCTTGTCATACTCCAGGGCAATATTAGTGATTTTATATGCGGCGTCGGCTGCCTTGGCTGCCGTGCTTCCCGAGGCTGCCGTACCTCCATCTTTGATCACGTCGCTGTACGATGTGAAATGTAGGACAAACTTCAATCTGTCGTATAATCCCGCTTGATAGTACGGTAAGTCCCTCGTTAGTTCGAACATTTTACCGAGGGGGACGGAAAAGGTGTTCCCATAGGCGGCAGCAATGGCTTTCTCCTCATCAGTACCTACATGGTCGGTGGCCTTTACCTGCAGGGCCCTGATGGTACCGTCATTAGGGCTAATACCCTCTAAAATCAGGCTATTTTCACGATCAAACTTGGGCAGCCACAAGTCTCTGTAGACCGCGAGGGGGCCATAGTCGCTAATATTTTGAATTTCATTGCCGTTTAGAGTGATGCGTAAATTTCGCACTAGACTCTTCCCTATGTTGCTGACTAGGGTACGCTTCGTGTTGGCCCCTGTAAGCTCCAGGCTAAACAGTAGCCTGATGCTACCTGGAAAGATGACATCATTCTGTCCTAGGTTTGGTATATCCACGTACAGGTCCTCATTACCTTAGCCCGGAATTACTACGAGGACCCCAAGCTAAAGCGTAAGGAGTGCGCCCTACGAGGCTGGTGATCTTGAGGGGCGTCGCCAAACAATTCGGGATCAACATCAGAGTCTTTGAGCCCAAACAAATTCTGAAAAAAACACTATGGCGTCTCGCATACGGTCAAAAGCAGTACAAAAAGGGCTAGATACTATTAATCTTGGTATGCTGGATGGCCACTGTTTCTACATCAAGGGATTTGGACGTGCTGGCCCAGAAATGGGAATGTGGGGTATGCAAACAACTGTTACCAAAAGACAACCACCTATCACGGCATAAGAGGAACGACTGCGAGGGCGCTCAAGACGACGAATATCTGCAAAGCGGGAAGGTGAACGTATGCCGAGCAAGGCGGAGAAGGTCTTTTACGATGAGGGTTTTAGCTACGATGCCCTCAAAATGGATAGAATACATGTCGAAGCAAACCGGAAGGCATATTCATCACGCTCTATGCGGTTCATGGGGGTGAAACGTTGTATTCGCGAGGATAAAGAGAGTGGAAATTTTCATGGCTACGACCCTATCACAAAGACGTCTATGAATACAATGGTTGTAGGTGGACACGGGTGTCCTGTCAGCCCGAGAAAAGCGCGGACAAGGCTCGGTACGGCTGAACGCTGTCTAGGAAAGATGATACGGGAACAGGGCTTACAACCTCGTCACAGCTTGGGAATGTGAGAAACCACCCAAGATTAAGAGGTACCTTACGAAAGAATTTAGGCCCTATCCCCACTATATCGTATTTGATTTCGAGGCCCTCCTAGCACCTTAAACTACCAGCAAACATCTGATTTAACATATCTTTCAAAGACATGTTCCTGTAAGTGTTGGTATTGCGATAGTTTGAATAACCACCGACGTTCTTTTGAGCACGAGAATCCCAAGGTCTTGGTTAAACAGTTTGTGAGCAGCTAGGAAAAGAGGCATGCCCTCACTTGTGAAAGAGATCTGAGAGAATGTACCCAAAGCCCGACGATTTCGACATGCTCTCCAAAAAAAGGCCGGGAGTTGTGGAGATGATGGGTAAAGTCAAGTAGCTGTAATTGGGTTTAACAGCGGCAAGTACGATATAAACTTGATCAAGCGGTATTTTGTCGAAGAAATCGTGCAGGCGATAAGATCAGGGTGGCTAAGAAAGACAACGACTATATGTTCCTCACCACCCCGAGGTTTAAATTTATAGATATTAAAAATTTCCTTGCTCCCGGGCTGAGCTATGCGGTTGGTGCAAGTCCTTGGAATGTAAGCTCAAAACTCGTGGTTTCCCTATGAGTGGCTAACAAAGCACACACAAGGCTGGACCAGTTGGGCCTGTCGCGCACGAGAACTCTATAAGCCGGCTAAAATGGGAAAAACACACTATCTCCGAAGAGTACGGGACATTCTGCGCTGAGTTCTACAAACGAAGCTGCATCACCATGATGGACTGGTTACGCGAGTACATGCTAGCCGATGTGGAACCGTTCATTGAAGCCGTGGACAAGACGCAGGTTGCAGTTATTACGCCGACGGGATAGACATTTTGAAGGATGCGGTAAGTATCCCAGGCGTATCGATGCGGTACGTGTTGAAAAAATCCCTACGGTGAACCCCAAGCTGAGCTATACGCTCCAGAAGACCATGCAAGCACAGGTGCGAGGACTCTTGCTACACCAAGAGTTGTAAGAGTTGTAAACAGGTACAGAAAGCATGTGAAAAATGTACGAGGAATGAGGCCTACGAGCTCTTGCGGACGGGGATGGTGGTTGCTCCGCGAACGAGACGTGACGGTTATAAGATCTCACGTGTACAAGGAACACCCACACTTGTAGACCATTCTAGGGTTACGATGCAAAACATGCTCTACCCAAGTACCTGATGCAGGATATTCCCTGTGGGAAGGAACAGCTGATCAAAGTGGCTGCACCAACATCGAAACATAACGTAGAGCTACTGACGCGTGGCGTACGGATGGATCGCTCTTTGGATTTGCCCAACTTGATATCGAGGTACCTGAGCATCTGCGTGAAAGGTTTAGTGAAATGGCCCCGCTGTTTGTCGTCAAGGAGATACCTGACAATCAAATCCCTGAGCATATGCACGAGTACCTGAAAACCACGGGCCGCAAGCGTGTTCCGGGTACACGTAAGCTTGTGGGGTTGCTAAAGGCTGAAAAGATCTTACTGTATACCCTGTGCTAAAATGGTACCTTTACATGGGCTGAAATTGACTGCCTTTTACCAGTTTCTTCAAGTACACCCGAGGTAAGCCCTTTGAATGGTTTCCGGAAGAGATTGCCGATGCACGACGACAAGCTGATAAGGACCCCGACAAGCGTATGCGGGAGATACGGCAAAGTTAAAGGGAACAGCTTCTACGGCAAGATGATTGAAGACCTAGCGAGGCATGCAGATACACGTTCACCAGGAATGAAAAAAGAGGTTGATGCAGCCCTGCGAAGCACGTACCTAGAGGATCTTGGAGAGACGGGGATGCGTATGAGGTAAGAAGGGGCAAACACAAGTGTACTATCGATAGAGCCTACCAATGCGGTATTGCAGTGTACCAACTAGCCAACTTCGGATGTTGAATTTTACTATATACTTTCTGGACAAGTACGTGGATCGTCGAGGTTTTCGATACACCTACATGGACACTGACAGTGCCTATTTTGCCATCCCAGGGAAGAGTTAAGAGATGTCGTTCGCCCCGAACTGCTTGACACTTACGACAAGGACGTGAAAAAACTGGCTCGTCACCGATAAGGTACTCGAGTCGAACGGGAGGATTATCAAAGCGGAATTCGTAGGATTCGGATTGATTGCCCTAACAGCCAAGTGTTATTTCATTGAAGGTAAGGAAGGTACGAAATTCTCGTGTAAAGGCATGTCAAAGAGGCAAAATGCTGTGACTGGGTAGGTACCTGAGTGCTCTAGGGGGCGGTAGGTCAGGGCGAAAAACGTAGGTTCTCGGGTACATGAGCAGGGTATGATTACGTACGAACAGAACAAACTCGGCCTCTCGGCGTTTTATGGACAAAAGAGTTGTACATGATGACGGGGTACATACCTCCCCGCTACTGTTTAACCAATTAAATGGAAGTTGTTTCTGACCATCGCTGTAATACTACTACGTATTTCCCTGATCCGGTTTTTCGATTCGTCGTATAATAAATAGAATGACAGAGCTCGCACAAGTATTGGACACCTCCGCAGAATCTTTTGAACATGTCGAAAAACCAACGGATCAACGCCAAGCTTTGAAGGAAGCTCTACGAAAAGGCAAAGGATATCTTCTACCCAAAAATGCACAGAGGGCTTTATTGACAAGGCCCCTGATGAAGCCATCGGCAAGGTACATACCGAGTACGTACAACGTAAACTTCAAAGAGGGGGAGAAAACGGCAAAAGCGTTAAATACTCATGTGGTCAGCCTATACGCGAACATGTTGGAAACTTTACGCAAGGACATTGAAGAGGACCCCCATTATATGAGACGCCATGACAGATCTTGGGATCCTTATATACTGTACAATTGGGAGGTGCTTAGCGCCTATCTAGTGTGGGACATACGCCCGGCACATGAGCAAAAAAGAGGATGACGCGGAGACCAAAGAAGAACAAAGATGAGCAGCGCGTGTATGTATTATCAATCAGCAACAACCTGCGGAAAAAATTGTTGAAGTAAACAAAAGCACCCGGGAAGAGTTGTCGCAGGGCACAAGCTACGGCACTGATGAGGGAGAGAGCTTGAATAGCCCCACAAAGAAAGAAACCCATGACCTTTAGAGAGTTCTTGAGATACTTCGAGAGAGATCTAAACACCCCCGAAGCTATACTCAAAGGGATAAGAAGACTATGGAGATCCTTGAAGATCAGAGCCTATCTAATCCATCTCGTAGATAAAAAAGAAGTAATTTGTTATAAGTCTTAGGGCCTATAACAAAATGAGTGAGGAGTCTACTAACAGTAATAACCAAGAAGAACGAAGGTCGTGTTGATGCTGGCAAGAAACTTGCGGAATGGAATTGAAGAACAAGGGACCTACAGAAGAACGTGGGCAAAGGTTCTTCACCAGGTGATCAAGAACCTGTCGCAGGTCTCACAAGTCGATAGACAATGTCTACCTTTACGGGCGTCGGACGCTTGCGTGCTCGCGATAGGGTAAGAGTGTGGTACAAATTTGGAAGCAAAATGGTTGAGAAATCCCACAAGCCCGCGATTCATCCCGAGCCTCAGCAAAAGGATTAAAACTCTTGAAATTTCAAAATGCATTAAATAAATGAGTAAAGCAACACCAAGCAACGTTACACCCAAGGAAAGGAGATTTTGGATATGCTATATGAAACAGTGGGTGATCTATCTTTCACTTTTGCCTACGCTCTGCAGTAAAAAATTCCTGGGCATAGCACGGCCCTCCACAAAAATGGATACCAACGATGTCCACAAGATGGTGGCTTATTTTGCAGCATGGGAGAGAGAGTCGCGAGATGGCTGTAAGCAAGGATGGATTCCGCCGAGTATTGTCCGAAACACCTCCAATTAAATGGATGTTGTAGATCCCATAACAAAATTGATAAAGATATTAAACAGGTTCAACAGGATGAGAATTACATGCGTCTCTATACCCTATTTTCCATGATATTGTGCCTCGGTACATTGAACTGTTGAAAACACCCATGAAAATCACTTTTTACCCGGGCCCTGCCTGTCTTGCAAGAAAAAGCACGGCTCGTCAAGAGGTACCGCAAGGTACTGAGGTATCTAGAGGTAAGCTTATCATTTGATCCCCTTCCCCTTATCTACAAGACATAAGACTGCCCTGCCTGTAATGGGCACTTGTCAACAACCACAGCGGCGCGTGGATCTGTGCTGAATGCCTTTTCACTATATCGAAAATAGATAAGAAAAAATGGTGCTATCAATAAAAATGTTAGATGTGGTCTTGAACCCACACAGCAATCTTTACAGGCCCGACAAGTTTGTGGGGAAACACAACGTGCTTTGGACCTACTTGAAAATGAGTATAGACGAAGCTACTACAATATCGTGATACTGTGCCGACTATGCAGTGGAATACGACCTACTTGAGAGGCCTCGCTTTGGAAGGATGACTATGTGTTCCTGATCAACCCCAAGGATCAACTATTTGAATGGATTCAGAAATTATCATCATTGTTGGCGGGTGTGAAGAGACGTTGTTTGTCGTCGACGACATGATATCTGACGAAACCTCGATAAAAAACGTCAACCCCTACTTGAGCTTGCCATCAGTGGTAGGCATCGCAAGCATAGTTGTGGTACTACAAATCGTATACTGCCTCCGAGAATCTGAGGAGACAGAAGAAGCAGCTCTTCCTCTGGTACCCTCATGAACGCTCAGATATGAAACAAATTGACGAAGAGACTAACATGATCTCCGCTTGGATGATATAAAGGGTGAGTTTGAAAAAATCCAAACATGCATGCCTGTACGTGAGATGGAGCACCCTAGGGCTTGGAAAATCCTCGACTGACTATCAGGGAGAGAAATAGAGGTTATACCGGGTGTAGTCGGTGACTACACCCAGTCAGGTATGCTTAGGAGGAGGGAAAAATCCACATCTTGTCTTCGTGACGCTTTCGCTGACTCCAAGGTGTACTCAGATCTGAGTACACCCAACCAAACACAGTTTTACTACTCTTGCGGGTAGTAAATTACAGGTGAAAACCTTCTGGCTGAGCCTTAGTATATTAAAATGTCGTCGCAACTTACCATGTTCAACGCAGTGCCGCAGGAGCCATTGAAACCAATTTGACAAAAAAATAAGCTCTGTTCAAGCGTCTGATCTTGGTAGATTCTAGGGATTGAAAATGTTAGACAGTGTAGCCTCGATAGAGAAAAGAAATAGGAGGTGTATGTGGCACATACACCCTAAATGAAGGCCAAAATCCGCATGACGTCTTTGTCACATTAGATGGTGCCCTGGAGATTGTTGTCAGATCAAAAAAGCCCAAGGCAGTAGCCTTGACAAAATGGCTAACTCGGAAGGGGGTGGAAAAATTACAGATTGAACTTAAAGAGCATCGTCAAGCCCTTGAGGATAGAGATATGGCTATGGGCGGTACTGGCGTACTGGCGGGTGATTTAGAGGATAGGATAATCAGCTCATGGTGCTGGGATGAGCTTGAGGATAGTGATCGACAACTTGCGGCACATGCCAGGAAAATACAAGGCTCAGGAACGGTATGTACCACGTGCCCAAGATCCAAAGAAAGACAACGTCATTATAATTCATCGCAAGCATACCCGCAACAGGACGACGACGGTACCATCATCTTCCCTATTACTACGCGTGTTCAGAGGCGCAACATTAAGACCAAGAGATGGTGGTTGAAGGAGAAACTACACAAACGCGGAGGAGATTGTTGTTCATCGACAACCCTAACGGTATACACGCCTTTAATCGGTTTGAAGAGGATGGACATGTGGAGCGTTACAGAAACATTACGGGCTTATCGACATTACTCGTGATACTTGTACGATTTGGGTGTTCCGGCACTAGAGGACTAGGCAGACGCTAATTTTACTACTCTTGTGGGTAAAATTACCACATATATAGCAGAAAGGGCCTCAATAGAGGGTGGGTGCGGCAGCCGCACTCCCCATGATATCAGGGCAGGTATGGTTTCGCTGGTCTCCAAGGGGTGGACAGATCGTCCACACCCAGCCAAACATAATTTTTCCAAAGTGTAGGGCCACCACCTTACACTTTAGAAAAATAGACATTTTAGACCCGTTTGGCCCCATGCTTCCATCTATTGAATATCAAAGATGGAGGCATAACATAAAAACACAACAATTTACAAGGGATTACGATAATAATCCATGTACCCGTACTACGATGTTGTATCGGGGCAAAGTCAGTGACTGGTTATTGTCCTACTGCCTGGAAATTTTAAATATCGAGATGGACTCTACTATGAGTGTTTGAATACCCTACCGATGAAGACCTTTTAAACAGGTTAGCGTCAGGCGAAAAAGCATGGGGACATTTGCAGAAAGCGAGATAGACGAGGATCTAGAGGCTGATATTCAACGCCAGGCTCCATATTGTTGATGTTAAGGAGAACAACTATAGGGTACTCTGTTATCAGGTCATCAAGGATAAGGAGTTGAAGCTATCGGATATTGGCTGATATATCAAAAATAGGTGATATACTCAAGCTTGCCATGGAAGCAATAGGCGACATACTCAAGTTTACTATAGAAGATAGACGCTTAGTTTGATATTGATCTGGAAAATGAACCCAAGGTTATCAAAAGTATCGTCTATGGTACCCGTTCTACACCCTACATCCTTGGATTATCTGCGAGATCCGAATGATGAAAATTGGGCCGAGAATCTAGATGAGCGCCTGAAGAACTATTACCAAGCCTTGATATGCTCTGGAGGTACCTGAACGTCCTCTGGAACCAGCATCAATTCCTCCGACACGAAGCTTATTTCAGAGCCGTCTTCAAATAGTACAACACACGACTACCTACCACGATCCTATCCATCCTGTAAGTTTGTCTGCTCCAAAAGCGTCAGTTGCGCGTCTTTCAGAGTCGCCATGCTCCTCTCCGGCTGTAACAGATAGAGATATAACCATCCTCGGGTAAGGCTTTTCCTCGGGATATTGTTGCCCTTTTTGCAAGTGGCACCTCTTCGAGTTTAATAACCCTGTTAGGTTTTAGACCAATCATGGCAGTCTTGGTATTGTTGAGACTTTTGACGATAGTGTACAAGTATTTCACCCAAATGGTACTAGTTTCCCAGAGACCAACTCTTGTGCATCCTGGGTTTGAAGAGCCTTTCGCGAGTACCTTGTGTAGGACTCTACAAAGGCGTAAATGTATGGTGATATTTGGTAGTGGCCCGCTAATCTGCACCCCCTTGTCCTCTAACAATTTTGTTACTGCTGATTTGAATTCAGCACCATTGTCACACTGGAATGTTTGGGGCATCGTAAAGGCCCTGCTTTATAAATGTCTTTGATCATACCCCGCGACCTCGCTGGCTTTTTTCGTTCGAAGAGGTCTCGCTACCTTGTACTTCAGGCCACGTCGATGCCGTGAGAATGTACTTATACGTATTTACATATAGCTTATCGTGGGGCATATGCAGCAGATCAAACTGATGCATCTCGTTGGATCTTGTAATAGCGAAATGAGGGTAATCGATTACGTTTCGTGCCTTTGATGTGTATCAGCCACAAGAGTTGTCTACTCAACCAGTGAGTGACCTTCTTTGTGGATAGTCCCGCTTCTGAGGCGAGAAATTTGATAGCTTTTCGTCCAGTCAGAGATGTTCTGGTGTATAGTAAATTTTACTTAGTTTTTCCGCCTCCTCCTCACTAACGATATGTGGTGATGCTTTTGACATGTTTATTACATGTCAAAAAAACGTTCTTACAAATACTTGTATGCCACAAAACCTAGCAGAGACAAGGCGCCAATGATGAAAGTAAATTCCCCATCTTGTTGTTTCTTAGAGGGTACATAGAAATCGGACAGTTTGGGTACCTTATCATTCGAGGCGATGTAGTTTTGTACATGTCGTCGTCCAGCTCTCTCAAGCTCTTTCCCAGCCTTTAGTTGTAATTCCCGTTGCTTCTGGAATCAATCAATTTTACCTTGCCTATCCCGTGCCCACTGTGCTTGGGCATTTTGCAAATTTTCGATAGCTCATCGTGTCTTTCCGGTCAGCTTCGCCATGCCCTGAAAGCTAGAAAACAAGAAGTTTGTACCGCTGAACGCGAGTGCGTGATCCAAACTTCTTGTCTGCTGCTTCGCTTGCCATTATTGTTTTTCCTCTGTTTTGGATCACAATACGCATGCTCTTCTTTTTCAACCCAGCCCTGGCTCGCAAAGTGATATTATATGAGCCGAGTCAACCCACCTAACCAACCTGTCCCGGGTTGAAAAAACGAGCCAGCTCGCCTAGGAGGGTTGACTCACCTCATATAATGTCAAATAATTTTTTGTAGTGATCTGCCATTATGCCGAGCTGTTTAATTTTATCATGCTGAGCATGTGGCGAGCCAACACCGAGCCAACTCGCCTCATATAATCAGGCTCTGAGCCTGATTATATGAGGCGAAGATTATATGAAGCTGGCTCGTTTTTTCAACCCGGGACAGGTTGGTTAGGTGGGTTGACTCGGCTCATATAATATCACTTTGCCGAGCCAGGGCTGGGTTGAAAAAGAAGAGCATGCGTATTGTGATCCAAAACAGAGGAAAAACAATAATGGCAAGCGAAGCAGCAGACAAGAAGTTTAAATGGACTTTAGAACTTGTGGAGCATATTACGTGGATTTCCCTGTTGATGTTTTAAACGTTTTAAGAGTTTCCTTCGTTTTGTTAAAAAATATGTCAATATGTTCTGTATTAGGCGATTTCTTCGAAGCAATGACAAATACAGAACACCTTGGATTTGGAATAACAAATTATTGCGACCAAATACTTAATGATAATTTTGATTTAATTTCGCTTGTTTGTTCACATCTTGCATCCGCCATTTTTAAAAAAATATGCGCACTTTTTTTCAACCCAGCACCAGTGTAGGTCTTGACCCGGGTTGACTTTTCCCATATAATATGTAATTTTTTCAAACGGGTTGACCCGCCAACCGGGCCAACACCGAGCCAACTCGCCTCATATAATCAGGCTCTAAGCTTTCTTCTTCGAGTTGATAAAATGAGTTTCTCTCACACTAAAGCTTGGACGCGAACGAATGACTCAGCGGAAACCCCGAGTTTAAATTGGACAATGTGACTAATCGCTTCGGAGGCCATTTTAATTTATCTGTGAGTTGTTTACCAAGCTTGGCCACATCTTACTGTGGTAAAAAATTTATAGTTTACTAATGTTTGTTAGGGTGAGTGAAACCACTCGCTGGAATATTCGGATGAAAAGGGCTTTGCCCGACATGGACCACGTGAGCAAGGAACAATAGAATTAGCCAATCAAAAACCGCGGCCAGATTTTTGGCCGCTGAAAAATCGTTTAAGACCCAGCGTAATTTTTCCCACCTTAACTTCTCCGATTTCCCGGTGGTAAGAAAAGCTAGTATAGAGGGGGTCATTATAACCAGATTTTTCCAAAAACCACGGTCAAACTCTCATTAAAAAATATCATACAGAATTTTGCTTGTGACGTCACAGCTGTTCATCACAAAAATCATGCTATGTTTATCCATGGCATATCAAGGTAAAGTCCCTATGATGCCGTATTTATCCATGCATATCAAGGTAAAATCCCTATAATGCCATGTTTATTTGATGCATATCAAAGAATACTGCAAATGAGTAAATTCCCCCTCCCCGCACACATCCCCTAATAATCATCAAAAATCAACGCATGCGCAGTAAAGATGTGAACAATATGTTGAGTAAGGGAAATCCCCTACTCAAAAATCAGCAATCTTCGGACGTTGTTAAAATCTGTATATAATTAAAAGAGAATGAGTTGGTTCAAGAACGCAATCAGTAAAATATACAACACCGTGTCGGCAACCAAGTGGCAGCAACTCGCAACGCTCTTGCCTCCCGACTACAGAGTGTGCGGGATACCGGGCCTTCTACTACAACAAGGCAAAGAACAAATTTCGGGAGGGACAACACTTCACGACGAGATCGAACAGGAGGCAAGAAGGGAGGACTACACGAGGACATCCAGGGCCCCGAGGACGATATCCAGATGTTGGAAGATGGAAATAGGATCAAAACAAGGCGGTTCAACAAGCATTTGAACCAACCTCTGAACGACGCTATTATGCAAAAAATTGAACCCCAATGGAAATGCGTGTTACGATCGTATATAGCTTCGGGTGTGATATTTACCAAGGTGGGGGTGGTGTGTCTGAATATCACAAAACCAAGACCTCCGGGTCCACTATCAAGTATAGCGGAAATCGAAGCGTTCATCGAAGAATGCGAGATGAAGCGCCTCGATCTGGAGGATGGGGAGTTTGGACTAAGGCTTATTTACCACCCGTTAGGACCACCGAGACCCCGGGAGCCTATGAAGGGAAAATTGTCTTTAGTCACGTACAGATCAAGGTGATAAGCACGCGTGAACCTCTTCTGGGATGCGGCCCTCTCCCAGATTGGCTGCGAAACAAAAGGTGCATCTACGCTATGGATGGGAAAATGGAACGAACGGACAACTTATGCTTTTGGAGGTGCTTAGCTGTAAGAGAGAAGGCAGACGCAGTACGGGGAATAGAGTTTCTTATAAAACCAGCCCTCACCTTAGCCCGGAATTACTACGAGGACCCCAAGCTAAAGCGTAAGGAGTGCGCCCTACGAGGCTGGTGGATCTTGAGGGCGTCGCCAAACAATTCGGATCAACATCAGAGTCTTTGAGCCCAAAACAAATTCTGAAAAACACTATGGCGTCTCGCATACGGTCAAAAGCAGTACAAAAAGGGGCTAGATACTATTAATCTTGGTATGCTGGATGGCCACTGTTTCTACATCAAGGATTTGGACGTGCTGGCCCAGAAATGGGAATGTGGGGTATGCAAACAACTGTTTACCAAAAGCAACCACCTATCACGGCATAAGAGGAACGACTGCGAGGGCGTCAAGACGACGATTATCTGCAAAGGCGGGAAGGTGAAACGTATGCCGAGCAAGGCGGAGAAGGTCTTTTACGATGAGGGTTTTAGCTACGATGCCTCAAAATGGATAGAATACATGTCGAAGCAAACCGGAAGGCATATTCATCACGCTCTATGCGGTCATGGGGGTGGAACGTGTTATTCGCGAGGATAAAGAGGAGTGGAAAGTTGATGGCTACGACCCTATCACAAAGACCGTCTATGAATACAATGGTTGTAGGTGACACGGGTGTCCCTGTCAGCCCGAGAGAAACCGACGCGGACAAGGCTCGGTACGGTGCAACCCTGTCTAAGGAAAGATGATACGGGAACAGGGCTACAACCTCGTCACAGCTTGGGAATGTGAGAAACCACCCAAGATTAAGAGGTACCTTACGAAAGAATTTAGGCCCTATCCCCACTATATCGTATTTGATTTCGAGGCCCTCCTAGCACCCTTAAACTACCAGCAAACATCTGATTTAACATATCTTTCAAGACATGTTCCTGTAAGTGTTGGTATTGCCGATAGTTTGAATAACCACCCGACGTTCTTTGAGCACGAGAATCCCAAGGTCTTGGTTAAACAGTTTGTGGAGCAGCTGGAAAAGAGGCATGCCCTCATTGTGAAAGAGATCGAGAGAATGTACCCCAAGCCGACGATTTCGACATGCTCTCCAAAAAAGGCCGGGAGTTGTGGAATGAGTGGGTAAATCAAGTAGCTGTAATTGGGTTTAACAGCGGCAAGTACGATATAAACTTGATCAAGCGGTATTTTGTCGAAGAAATCGTGCAGGGCGATAAGATCAGGGTGGCTAAGAAAGACAACGACTAT
Source organism: Hydractinia echinata (assembly GCA_030067915.1). NCBI lineage: Eukaryota > Metazoa > Cnidaria > Hydrozoa > Anthoathecata > Hydractiniidae > Hydractinia > Hydractinia echinata. Next base: position 1,139,476 of record JASGCC010000101.1, on the reverse strand, counting down.
ATGTTCCTCACCACCCCGAGGTTTAAATTTATAGATATTAAAAATTTCCTTGCTCCCGGGCTGAGCTATGCCGGTTGGTGCAAGTCCTTGGAATGTAAGCTCCAAAAAACTCGTGTTTCCCTATGAGTGGCTAACAAGCCACCACAAGCTGGACCATGTTGGGCCTGTCGCGCACGAGAACATCTTATAGCCGGCTAAGTGGGAAAAACACACTATCTCCCGAAGAGTACGGGACATTCTGCGCTGAGTTCTACAAACGAAGCTGCATCACCATGATGGACTGGTTACGCGAGTACATGCTAGCCGATGTGGAACCGTTCATTGAAGCCGTGGACAAGACGAGGTTGCAGTATTACGCCGACGGGATAGACATTTTGAAGGATGCGGTAAGTATCCCAGGCGTATCGATGCGGTACGTGTTGAAAAAATCCCTACGGTTGAACCCCAAGCTGGAGCTATACGCTCCAGAAGACCCATGCAAGCACAGGTGCGAGGACTCTTGCTACACCAAGAGTTGTAAGAGTTGTAAACAGGTACAGAAAGCATGTGAAAAAATGTACGAGGAATGAGGCCTACGAGCTCTTGCGGACGGGGATGGTGGTTGCTCCCGCGAACGAGACGTGACGGTTATAAGATCTCACGTGTACAAGGAACCCCACACTTGTAAGACCATTCTAGGGTACGATGCAAACATGCTCTACCCAAGTACCCTGATGCAGGATATTCCCTGTGGGAAGGAACAGCTGATCAAAGTGGCTGCACCAACATCGAAACATAACGTAGAGCTACTGACGCGTGGCGTACGGGATGGATCGCTCTTTGGATTTGCCCAACTTGATATCGAGGTACCTGAGCATCTGCGTGAAAAGGTTTAGTGAAATGGCCCCGCTGTTTGTCGTCAAGGAGATACCTGACAATCAAATCCCTGAGCATATGCACGAGTACCTGAAAACCACGGGCCGCAAGCGTGTTCCGGGTACACGTAAGCTTGTGGGGTTGCTAAAGGCTGAAAAGATCTTACTGTATACCCCTGTGCTAAAATGGTACCTTTACCATGGGCTGAAATTGACTGCCTTTTACCAGTTTCTCAAGTACACCCGAGGTAAGCCCTTTGAATGGTTTCCGGAAGAGATTGCCGATGCACGACGACAAGCTGATAAGGACCCCGACAAGCGTATTGCGGGAGATACGGCAAAGTTAAAAGGGAACAGCTTCTACGGCAAGATGATTGAAGACCTAGCGAGGCATGCAGATACTACGTTCACCAGGAATGAAAAAGAGGTTGATGCAGCCCTGCGAAGCACGTACCTAGAGGATCTTGGAGAGATCGGGGATGCGTATGAGGTAAGAAGGGGCAAACACAAGTGTACTATCGATAGAGCCTACCAATGCGGTATGCAGTGTACCAACTAGCCAAGCTTCGGATGTTGGAATTTTACTATGACTTTCTGGACAAGTACGTGGATCGTCGAGGTTTCGAATACACCTACATGGACACTGACAGTGCCTATTTTGCCATCCCCAGGGAAGAGTTAAGAGATGTCGTTCGCCCCGAACTGCTTGACACTTACGACAAGGACGTGAAAAACTGGCTCTGTCACGATAAGTACTCGAGTCGAACGGGAGGATTATTCAAAGCGGAATTCGTAGGGATTTCGGATGATTGCCTAACAGCCAAGTGTTATTTCATTGAAGGGTAAGGAAGGTACGAAATTCTCGTGTAAAGGCATGTCAAAGAGGCAAAATGCTGTGACCTGGGTAGGTACCTGAGTGCTCTAGGGGGCGTATGGTCAGGGCGAAAACGTAGGTTCTCGGGTACATGAGCAGGGTATGATTACGTACGAACAGAACAAACTCGGCTCTCGGCGTTTTATGACAAAAGAGTTGTACATGATGACGGGGTACATACCTCCCCGCTTACTGTTTAACCAATAAATGGAAGTGTTTCTGACCATCGCTGTAATACTACTACCGTATTCCCTGATCGCGTTCGATGTCGTCGTATAATAAATAGAATGACAGAGCTCGCACAAGTATTGGACACCTCCGCAGAATCTTTTGAACATGTCGAAAAACCAACGGATCAACGCCAAGCTTTGAAGGAAGCTCTACGAAAAGGCAAAGGATATCTTCTACCCAAAAAATGCACAGAGGGCTTTATTGACAAGGCCCCTGATGAAGCCATCGGCAAGGTACATACCGAGTACGTACAACGTAAACTTCAAGAGAAGGGGGAGAAAACGGCAAAAGCGTTAAATACTCATGTGGTCAGCCTATACGCGAACATGGTTGGAAAACTTTACGCAAGGACATTGAGAGGACCCCCATTATATGAGACGCCATGACAGATCTTGGGATCCTTATATACTGTACAATTGGGAGGTGCTTTAGCGCCTATCTTAGTGGTGGGACATACCGGCCCGGCACATGAGCCAAAAAAGAGGATGACGCGGAGACCAAAGAGAACAAAGATGAGCAGCGCGTGTAGTGTATTATCAATCAGCAACAACCTGCGGAAAAAATTGTTGAAGTAAACAAAAAGCACCCGGGAAGAGTTGTGCAGGGGGCACAAGCTAGCGGCACTGATGAGGAGAGGAAGCTTGGAATAGCCCCACCAAAGAAAGAACCCATGACTTTAGAGAGTTCTGAGATACTTCGAGAGATCTAAACACCCCCGAAGCTATACTCAAAGGGATAAAAGAGACTATGGAGATCCTTGAAGATCAGAGCCTATCTATCCATCTCGTAGTAAAAAAGAAGTAATTTGTTATAAGTCTTAGGGCCTATAACAAATGAGTGAGGAGTCTACCTAACCAGGTAATAACCAAGAAGAACGAAGGTCGTGTTTGATGCTGGCAAGAAACTTGCGTAATGGAATTGAAAGAACAAGGCCGACCTACAGAAGAACGTGGGCAAAGGTTCTTCACCAGGTGATCAAGAACCTGTCGCAGGTCCTCACAAGTCGATAGACAATGTCTACCTTTACGGCGTCGGCACGCTTGCCGTGCTCGCGATAGGGGTAAGAGTGTGGTACAAATTTGGAAGCAAAATGGTGGAAAATCCCACAAGCCCGCGATTCATCCCGAGCCTCAGGCAAAAGGATAAAACTCTTTGAAATTTTCAAAATGCATTAAATAAATGAGTAAAGCAACACCAAGCAACGTTACACCAAGGAAAAGGAGATTTTGGATATGCTATATGAAACAGTGGTGGATCTATCTTTCACTTTTGCCTACGCTCTGGCAGGTAAAAAATTCCTGGGCATAGCACGGCCCTCCACAAAAATGGATACCAACGATGTCCACAAAGATGGTGGCTTATTTTGCAGCAGGGAGAGAGAGTCGCGAGATGGCTGTAAGCAAGGGATGGATTCCCGCGAGTATTGTCCCGAAACAGCCTCCCAATTAAATGGATGTTGTAGATCCCATCAAAATTGATAAAGATATTAAACAGGTTCAACAGGATGAGAATTACATGCGTCTCTATACCCTATTTTCCCATGATATTGTGCCTCGGTACATTGAACTGTTGAAAACACCCATGAAATACCCTTCTTTTACCCCGGGCCCTGCCCTGTCTTGCAAGAAAAAGCACGGCTCGTCAAGAGGTACCGCAAGTACTGAGGTATCTAGAGGGTAAGCTATCATTTGATCCCCTTCCCCTTATCTACAAGACCATAGACTGCCCTGCCTGTAATTGGGCTCTTGTCAACAACCACAGCGGCGCGTGGATCTGTGCTGAATGCCTTTCCACTATATCGAAAATAGATAAGAAAAAATGGTGCTATCAATAAAATGTTAGATGTGGTCCTTGAACCCCACACAGCAATCTTTACAGGCCCGACAAGTTGTGGGAAAACACAACGTGCTTTGGACCTACTTGAAAATGAGTATAAGCCGAAGCTACTACAATATCGTGATACTGTGCCCGACTATGCAGTGGAATACGACCTACCTTGAGAGGGCCTCGCTTTGGAAGGATGACTATGTGTTCCTGATCAACCCCAAGGATCAACTATTTGAATGGATTCAGAAATTATCATCATTGTTGGCGGGTGAAGAGACGTTGTTTGTCGTCGACGACATGATATCTGACGAAAGCCTCGATAAAAAACGTCAACCCCTACTTGAGCTTGCCATCAGTGGTAGGCATCGCAAGCATAGTTTGTGGCTACTAACACAATCGTATACTGCTCTCCCCGAGAATCTGAGGAGACAGAAGAAGCAGCTCTTCCTCTGGTACCCTCATGAACGCTCAGATATGAAACAAATTGACGAAGAGACTAACATGATCTCCGCTTGGGATGATATAAAGGGTGAGTTGAAAAAATCCAAACATGCATGCCTGTACGTGAGATTGGAGCACCCTAGGGCTTGGAAAATCCTCGACTGACTATCAGGGAGAGAAATAGAGGGTATACCGGGTGTAGTCGGTGACTACACCCAGTCAGGTATGCTAGGAGGAGGGAAAAATCCACATCTTGTCTTCGTGACGCTTTCGCTGACCTCCAAGGTGTACTCAGATCTGAGTACACCCAACCAAACACAGTTTTACTACTCTTGCGGGTAGTAAAATTACAGGTGAAAACCTCTGGCTGAGCCTTAGTATATTAAAATGTCGTCGCAACTTACCATGTTCAACGCAGTGCCCGCAGGAGCCATTGAAACCCAATTTGACAAAAAAAATAAGCCTCTGTTCAAGCGTGCTGATCTTGGTAGATTCGTAGGGATTGAAAATGTTAGACAGTGTAGCCTCGATAGAAAAGAAATAGGAGGTGTATGTGGCACATACACCCTAAATGAAGGCCAAAATCCGCATGACGTCTTTGTCACATTAGATGGTGCCCTGGAGATTGTTGTCAGATCAAAAAAGCCCAAGGCAGTAGCCTTGACAAAATGGCTAACTCGGAAGGGGGTGGAAAAATTACAGATTGAACTTAAAGAGCATCGTCAAGCCCTTGAGGATAGAGATATGGCTATGGCGGTACTGGCGGTACTGGCGGGTGATTTAGAGGATAGGGATAATCAGCTCATGGTGCTGGGGGATGAGCTTGAGGATAGTGATCGACAACTTGCGGCACATGCCCAGGAAAATACAAGGCTTCAGGAACGGTATGTACCACGTGCCCAAGATCCAAAGAAAGACAACGTCATTATAATTCATCGCAAGCATACCGCACAGGACGACGACGGGTACCATCATCTTCCCTATTACTGTACGCGTGTTCAGAGGCGCAACATTAAGACCAAGAGATGGTGGTTGAAGGAGAACTACACAAACGCGGAGGAGATTGTTGTCATCGACAACCCTAACGGTATACACGCCTTTAATCGGTTTGAAGAGATGGACATGTGGAGCGTTACAGAAACCATTACGGGCTTATCGACATTACTCGTGATAACTTGTACGATTTGGGTGTTCCGGCACTAGAGGACTAGGCAGACGCTAATTTTTACTACTCTTGTGGGTAGTAAAATTACCACATCATATAGCAGAAAGGGCCTCAATAGAGGGTGGGTGCGGCAGCCGCACTCCCCATGATATCAGGGCAGGTATGGTTTCGCTGGTCTCCAAGGGGTGGACAGATCTGTCCACACCCAGCCAAACATAATTTTTCCAAAGTGTAGGGCACCACCTTACACTTTAGAAAAATAGACATTTTAGACCCGTTTGGCCCCATGCTTCCATCTATTGGAATATCAAAAGATGGAGGCATACATAAAAACACAACAATTTACAAGGGATTACGATAATATCCATGTACCCGTACTACGATGTTGTATCGGGGCAAAGTCAGTGACTGGTTATTGTCCTACCTGCCTGGAAAATTTTAAATATCGAGATGGACTCTACTATGAGTGTTTTGAATACCCTACCGATGAAGACCTTTTAAACAGGTTAGCGTCAGGCGAAAAAGCATGGGGGACATTTGCAGAAAGCGAGATAGACGAGGATCTAGAGGCTGATATTCAACGCCCAGGGCTCCATATTGTTGATGTTAAGGAGAACAACTATAGGGTACTCTGTTATCAGGTCATCAAGGATAAGGAGTTGAAGCTATCGGATTTGGCTGATATATCAAAAATAGGTGATATACTCAAGCTTGCCATGGAAGCAATAGGCGACATACTCAAGTTTACTATAGAAGATAGACGCTTAGTTGATATTGATCTGGAAAATGAACCCAAGGTTATCAAAGTATCGTCTATGGGTACCCGTTCTACACCCTACATCCTTGGGATTATCTGCGAGATCCGAATGATGAAAATTGGGCCGAGAATCTAGATGAGCGCCTGAAGAACTATTACCAAGCCTTGATATGCTCTGGAGGTACCTGAACGTCCTCTGGAACCAGCATCAATTCCTCCGACACGAAGCTTATTTCAGAGCCGTCTTTCAAATAGTACAACACACGACTACCTACCACGATCCTATCCATCCTGTAAGTTTGTCTGCTCCAAAAGGCGTCAGTTGCGCGTCTTTCAGAGTCGCCATGCTCCTCTCCCGGCTGTAACAGATAGAGATATAAACCATCCTCGGGTAAGGGCTTTTCCTCGGGATATTGTTGCCCTTTTGCAAGTGGCACCTCTTCGAGTTTAATAACCCTGTTAGGTTTTAGACCAATCATGGCAGTCTTGGTATTGTTGAGACTTTTGACGATAGTGTACAAGTATTTCACCCAAATGGTACTAGTTTCCCCAGAGACCAACTCTTGTGCATCCTGGGGTTTGAAGAGCCTTTCCGCGAGTACCTTGTTGTAGGACTCTACAAAGGCCGTAAATGTATGGTGATATTTGGTAGTGGCCCGCTTAATCTGCACCCCCTTGTCCTCTAACAATTTTGTTACTGCTGATTTGAATTCAGCACCATTGTCACACTGGAATGTTTTGGGGCATCGTAAAGGCCCTGCTTTATAAATGTCTTTGATCATCCCCGCGACCTCGCTGGCTTTTTTCGTTCGAAGAGGTCTCGCTACCTTGTACTTCGAGGCCACGTCGATGCCCGTGAGAATGTACTTATACGTATTTACATATAGCTTATCGTGGGGCATATGCAGCAGATCAAACTGATGCATCTCGTTGGATCTTGTAATAGCGAAATGAGGGTAATCGATACGTTTCGTGCCTTTGATGTGTATCAGCCACAAGAGTTGTCTACTCAACCAGTGAGTGACCTTCTTTGTGGATAGTCCCGCTTCTGAGGCGAGAAATTTGATAGCTTTTCGTCCAGTCCAGAGATGTTCTGGTGTATAGTAAATTTTACTTAGTTTTTCCGCCTCCTCCTCACTAACGATATGTGGTGATGCTTTTGACATGTTTATTACATGTCAAAAAACGTTCTTACAAATACTTGTATGCCACAAAACCTAGCAGAGACAAGGCGCCAATGATGAAAGTAAATTCCCCATCTTGTTGTTTCTTAGAGGGTACATAGAAATCGGACAGTTTGGGTACCTTATCATTCGAGGCGATGTAGTATTTGTACATGTCGTCGTCCAGCTCTCTCAAGCTCTTCCCAGCCTTTAGTTGTAATTCCCGTTGCTTCTGGAATCAATCAATTTTACCTTGCCTATCCCGTGCCCACTGTGCTTGGGCATTTTGCAATTTTTCGATAGCTTCATCGTGTCTTTTCCGGTCAGCTTCGCCATGCCCTGAAGCTTAGAAAACAAGAAGTTTGTACCGCTGAACGCGAGTGCGTTGATCGCGGCACATGCAACAAGAACATCGATAGTTGCCATTTATTCTGAGACGAAATGATTGCCGTTTGACATGTTTTCACTCGCCCACATAGATTGAGTGTTTAGTGTAGTGCAATCTACTAGCAACTTCGGCAAGCGACGGAGCATCGTCATTTTCTTGATACTTAATTGGCACCTTGTGATCAATGTGCCACTCTCCATAATTGTCCCAGCTCATACCCTCGATAAACTGAGCCTCAATATGGTCCAGCAGCGTAGCTATGTCGCACCCAAGATACTCTTGGGAAACAAGTTCCTTGTTTCCCTATAGAGCTTTTGTGGGTTCGGCTGCGTACAACATGGGCGAGATGGCCGGGACGATCGCAAATGGGGCATATATTCCTTCGTTTTTTATGGTCACAGAAGCTTCCACCCCCGCAGTCTTTACAATAGTATCTTTCCCTACCATGTTTACTGCAGAGGCCACCACATCCACAGTCTTTACACCGAGATCTTATCCTACCATGTTCCTCACAGATACCATCACCCCCACAATCCTTACATTGAAACCTCCGCCTACCATGGGGGCACCTATTGCATTTCCTTGACGCTTTGTTAGCATCGAGGCATTTGATGCACCATTTTGTCGTTTGACCGTTACGCTTGATCCTAAAATTGTCTAAAGAGAGATAGTGTTTACATTTTGAGCATCTCTTGGTTTCCATCTTGATTTGTATTTGCCTTTACAACAAATACAAATTGTGGTCCATCAATACTCAACGCTGTGAAGTCGCATTTATTCCAACCGTTTGCTCTTCTTGCATTCTCTGCACTGGGATCTCCTTTTTTCATGCTTGCAAATCTGACTGCCCTTGCATTCCTTGCAGCGGTACTTTATTTTCTCATGAGGGCAAATCTGACTTCCTTTACATTCTTTGCAATGGGCTCTCCTTTTTTCATGGGGGCAAACCTGACTACCCTTACACTCTTTGCACTGGCCCCTCATCCTTAGATGTTTGCAAATCTGACTACCCTTGCAGTCTATGCAGCAAGCCCTCTGTCTCTCATGCTCACAAATCTGACTTCCCTTGCATTCTTTACAATAAGCCCTATGTCTCTCATGCTCGCAAATCTGACTTCCCCTGCATTCTTTACACTGATCCCTCCGCCTACCATGGGGGCATTTGTTTTTGGCACGCCGCTGTTTCTTTTTATCCAGACAAACCATACAACTTTTTGTCGGTTTTCCATTTTTCATCACCCTAAATGCATCTAGGGCCAACACTTTTTTACAATTTGGGCAGCTCCTATTTTCCATATTGACTCGTTATTGTCTCTACGACAAACACGAGTTGTGGTCACTAATATTCCACAGAATGAAACCTACCATCTAAGATGTTCAGTTGGGCATCCTGAAGCAGGTACACGTAGCACCGTATATCCCCGGTGCCGTCAGCTTTCTTGGACATGTGCAACGTGATGCCGTCACTCAGGCGTTGATGGGGTCTTCCCGAACCATGTAGGATAGGATCAGGAGAGGTTCGGAAATCTATGAATAGACAATATCTTTCATTGAAGAATTGTCCAATCGTTACTTCCGAGTCGTGGCTCCCGAGGAGATTTACAGCCCCCTCAAAATGATCCTTGCCAAGCATGGCATGTTAGTACAGTTCATTGGGCTCACCCTCCACAGTGATCGAGATCTTCTCAATCTTGGGGTTGTAAAAGACCTCGTTTTTACCAGAGTAGGCCTTAACCGTTGCAGGGTCTACAAACAGTAGCAAGACGCCCTTTAGACTCTTGGGACAGGGGTATCGATCTCTAAATTGTAACTCGTGTCAGCTTTTTTAAGGGTCACCACCTTACTTCGAAGTATCCGTTCATAGGGTGGTGCAAGACGGCTATAACGTGACATCATAACACTCGCCAGGCCCTCATGGTTGACCTTGTCATACTCCAGGGCAATATTAGTGATTTTATATGCGGCGTCGGCTGCCTTGGCTGCCGTGCTTCCCGAGGCTGCCGTACCTCCATCTTTGATCACGTCGCTGTACGATGTGAAATGTAGGACAAACTTCAATCTGTCGTATAATCCCGCTTGATAGTACGGTAAGTCCCTCGTTAGTTCGAACATTTTACCGAGGGGGACGGAAAAGGTGTTCCCATAGGCGGCAGCAATGGCTTTCTCCTCATCAGTACCTACATGGTCGGTGGCCTTTACCTGCAGGGCCCTGATGGTACCGTCATTAGGGCTAATACCCTCTAAAATCAGGCTATTTTCACGATCAAACTTGGGCAGCCACAAGTCTCTGTAGACCGCGAGGGGGCCATAGTCGCTAATATTTTGAATTTCATTGCCGTTTAGAGTGATGCGTAAATTTCGCACTAGACTCTTCCCTATGTTGCTGACTAGGGTACGCTTCGTGTTGGCCCCTGTAAGCTCCAGGCTAAACAGTAGCCTGATGCTACCTGGAAAGATGACATCATTCTGTCCTAGGTTTGGTATATCCACGTACAGGTCCTCATTCTGGTTGATTGTAGAGGGTATATTGACTTACCTTGACGCGCTGCCGCTTTCCTTTAATACCAAAAAGCTGCTTCGTCTCTGCATATGGATCCAATGTAGCTCCGTATTGACTCATTTATTTAAGAAGGATTTTTTTAAATAAATACCAACTAACCCAGTATATGAACACGATATTTATGATGATGATGGTGGGAAAGATGATAAGCCTGATGATACTACGCAATCAACGCCAAAACCTCCATCAACGCCAGGGCCTTCAACCCAGGGAGAACAACAGGGTGCTCCAGGGTCTAGACTTGAGGAGCAGAGGGAAAAAGTACTAAAATCAAGGGTTAATGGCTTTTACGATATCCTAATTGGGGATTTGAGGATGATACCAAACGCGAGATATCACGATGTGTTTAGGATGGAAGAAGGTAATCAACTTGTTGTCAAGGAAATGGTGATAGGGAATAAATTTTTTAAAGAACTAGTGCTTACAAATCTTGATGGTAGGTTAAAAACCGTTGGCCAGATAAAAACGTTGTTAGGTAGTACTCGTCTGAAAGCCCTCGGCTTTGCCGACTATACTACACCCAACAAAGGCAGTAAAGCGGTAGCCCAGAATCTCATGCAGAAGATTGATCACATCCAGGAGAAGATTGAGGGGAAGCGTGATGACATGGAAATGCTACCCTTGACCAAGAAAGTCATAGATGGGACACAAAGTTTTATTGAAGATCCTTCGTTTGGTGGTGATGATCAAGGTATCACTGAACGTGAAAGAAGGGGGCTTAACCTCGAACTTCAAACTATAAGGGGTAACTTGAAGCAACTGAAAAGCAAGATGATCCTATACGATAGCGAGATTCGCAAGGCAGAGGGCAAGGTGAAATAACTCGAGAAGCAGAAAGCCGGGGCAACCGAGGGACAAAGGGCTAACCTCGAGAGGGATATCGCAAAGCTTGAGGAAGAGATTGAAAAATTGAACGATAAAACAGAGGCCACGCAGGAAGCACACGGCCTATTATCCTCAGGCATCCACAGCCAGCTGAAGGTCATCAAGGAGACCCTGATGAAAATTGCTGGAGATGACACGTCTTTGCTTGAAAAACTTAAAATCTTGTACAAAGAACAGGGTCTGACTAAAGCGAGTATCGTGTCGGCTGTGGGTCTACTGATTTCCACCATTGTACTCGCAGTTACAGGAGGGGGTGCCGCGACAGGTGCTGCAGGAAGTGCAGCAGGAAAAGGCTTTGTAGAGAAGCAGCTGGAAAGATTGGGAAAATTCCTGAAATACCTGGCAGGTAAAGCAGGTGCTGCCTTATCCGGCATTATGGGCACGGTTGTCTCGTTCTTTCTGAGGGTGGCGGCAACAATTATCGAATACGCAGTCAAGCATCTGTACATGGCAATCGCGGCTGCCGTTGGGTTTGTTGTGGTCTACGTTGGTAAGACGAAAAAGGCCTAATATGATCTATTTTTTCAGCCATATATAGGCAATGATGAGGCCTACCCCTGTCGTGATCAATGCGGCCTTGGTATCCTCGTGCTTTTGTGGGGGTTCACTGTGCTTGGGCGCAATATGTATAGGAGGTGTAGTATGCTTGGGAGGTGTAGTATGCCTGGGAGGTGTAGAATGTATAGGAGGTGTAGTATGTTTAGGGGGCATGGCATGCTTGGGAGGTATAGTATGCTTGGGAGGTATAGTATGCTTGGGAGGTATAGTATGCTTGGGAGGTATAGTATGCTTGGGAGGTATAGTATGCTTGGGGGATGATTTGATAGCCCTCTCTATAGGCTTCACAATAGGCTTGTTATTCACGTCAACCTGGACCCCAACATTTACATTGGCAGGTGCGATCATGATGTTGTTATTGTACCCCTCAATTTTGCCGATGCGCAGGTTCATTTCGGAAGGTAGCATGTACACGCTAGGTATAACCGCAAAATTCACCGGAGTTGGGGCATATTGCAGCACCTTCTGAAATTGACTTATATCCTGCCCTACATTTTCCTCCCTCTGCACCATACTTTCAAATTTTTGCATCAGGATTTGCCTGGCCGTATAGTTGTCCGCACCTGACCCGAGTAGGGATGCCTTGGCCCCCGCCTACGAGCCAAGCAACAAGACCACGTATACCCGAATACTTTCGCTTAGCTTGGTAAGACCTTCCGACGTTAGGCCTTGACTTGTTGGTATGATGAATTTAGCCCAATCACCATCAACCTGAGGCCACCACCACTAATGGGTACCTTCATTCTTGCTAGAATGCGACGCATGTGGTAGTATACATGAAATTTGAAGATTGAGTTGACAAGGGGCACGGAGCCCGTGATGTGCTTGGCGGAGATGCCCGATATAGTGCTTGCGCAATGGGTGGCAAAGTTAACCTGAACATTCCAGTAGTCCAGGGCTTGTCCCTTCCATCCCACTATGACGGGATCATTAAGGTAGGTTGTTGGAACTTTGATGGGGTATTTGGTAAACTCAGGGAATGCCACAGAAATGTGTGACCCCGTAGACACATACAGGTCCTGATGCTCCAAGTTTGTTATACCAAGTGGCCATTCCCCCTGTTGGATTGGAACTTTGCGTTGGGGTTGTATGAGTAGATATTCATTCCTTTGTTGTTAGAAGAAAGGAATGAAACAACTGTATATTACTGATATTGAAAAACCCACGATGTTTGAAGACTATCTGGGGCAGGATACGAGGATTGCCTTAAAGTCCATCAGTATTAGAACCATGTGGCTGAACATTTACACAGACAATGATTTCACCATCCGTAAGACGGGGCCTGATCAGAGGGTTACCCGAATTGAGATCTTGAACGGTCTATACAAGAATGAGGATTTGGCGACTATCGTCAACAGTCAGGCACAAGACAAAATCAAGCTGTTTGTCCTGAAAAATGGACTCTGCAGGCTCCGTGTCAATGAGGGGTACACGTTGGTTATTAACACACAACTGCAAGAGCTCTTGGGCCTACCTGCTCCAGCTGGTGGTAAGTATTACACAAAGAGAGACTATGATTCCTTCTACAAGACTGATGTTTACCAAAGATTGAGACTTGTTTGTCCCCAGTTGGATGAAGACGACTGCCTGCTAGATGGTAAAAAGTCTAAAATTCTCGCTTTGCTTCCCACCAAGGAACTAAACGCTTGGGGGGATATGCTGACCTGGAGTTTTGACACTCCTAAATACCTTCCTTTGAAGGGGTCCACAGATCGCCTCGGGTTTATGCTGACGGATGAATTTCACCATGACAAAAATGTCTCGTTCACTGGAATTACAATGCAATTGCTTATAGAATAAACGATGAATAATATAGCCAAGCTGTACCCAAATTTACCAAGTGCTCCTGCGGAAAGCGCGGACATGCAGGAGGAAAGCCAGGCCTGCAGGCTCAAAAAGATTGAAGATATTGAACAGTACCTGCGAAATGAGATTAAAGAGCGGGATAGACTCGCAAAAAAGTTTATAATGCATGGGGTCTGGATCCGATACTGCGACCACGGACTGCTGGGTATTACTATAGTAACGTCGGGTGTCGGAATCGGGGCGTTGGCCTCGGGTCTTGGTGCTCCGCTCTGCAGAGCGATGGGGGGTATTACAATCGCCGTGGGAGTAGGGCAGGCAGGTCTGAGAAACGCTGGTAAGAGGCTTGGCGTGAAGGCCAAGAAACATGAGGCAATTAGACTACTCGCCGAAACAAAATTGAACTCCATCGTCGATCTTATCTCAAAGGCTGTAGAAAATGGGGTGATTGAGAACCATGAGTTTAGTCTCATTACGCAAGAGAAGCAAAGGTATATGCTATTGAAGGAACAGATGCGGCAGCGTGTTAGGAGAATTGTCGACTCCATCAATGAACGGGAGCGTGCTCAGCTAGTTGCGAGGGGGAGACAGGAGGGTAGGGATGAGTTTTTAAAAAAAGTTCAATCTGTACAGTATGCAAGCAGTATATAGAGCCGCCGCCTGAGTATAAGCCTTAGCTTTATACATTTTATAGGTCTTGCATGGCCTATAAAATATAGGGTTTTTTAATCCTCACCTAGCAGCCATTTATTCAGGGTTTTATACCTACATTCCACAACATGTACCTGTGGGTAGTAGTTGCTACCTTGAACGTATATGGATGATATCGCCAGCACACCACTAAGTTTGCAGGGCTCATTATAGGGTACTGGTTGACCATGAAAGTTAGTCGTGATCGCGTCCTTGTAGTATTTGAGCTTGGCGTTCACGTAACGGTCCTTTTTCACGGGCTCCGTCGTCAATTTTTGAGATATCAACCCTTCGATCTTATTCCAAATTTGACGATATTTTTCAATCCAATGAGGGTACTCTTCAAAATCAATACTCATCGCTGGTACGGCACTGGTATTGTATTTACTCACCCCATTGGACCAGACTCCAGGTGTCTTTACCCTCAGGGCTACCACGAGGTCCTATGTATGATACCCTACGATGTACCGCTGATCCTTGTCCTTGTTGGAAGGAATGGGGCCTGACACTGTCAGATGGTCCACGTTGATATCATTGATGTCGGTAAAAGTAGTCGCAAAGTTGTAGAATTCCCGAGGTTTCACAATTTCATTTCCAAATTTCAGCATCCTTTATTGAATTTCAAACAAGGCCCGAGGATTGCTTCTCCTCGCACATACACAGCTACCCCCGTTATACGTGATATATTCATTATAACAGTACCAGCACAATATTTTACCCTTTACCACAAACCTACGTCCACATCTACACCTGTCATACTCATCGAGTACGCGTTCGCAGTCCTTACATTGTTCTTCCATTTATTATAGCCTTCACATTTTACTGCGCATGCGTTGATTTTTGATGATTATTAGCGGATGTGTGCGGGGAGGGGGGAATTTACTCATTTGCAGTATTCTTTGATATGCATCAATAAACATGGCATTATAGGGACTTTACCTTGATATGCATGGATAAACACGGCATCATAGGGACTTTACCTTGATATGCATGGATAAACATAGCATGATTTTTGTGATGAACAGCTGTGACGTCACAAGCAAAATTCTGTATGATATTTTTATGAGAGTTTGACCGTGGTTTTTGGAAAAATCTGGTTATAATGACCCCCTATACTAGCTAGAAAAATTACGCTGGGTCTCCTGGCTAAGAAAGCTGAAGCAAGGGGTCGTTCTGATGACCTTGCATACCCGATGTTATGGACCGCAGAGCATACATTAAGAACAAATGTTTCTCAGCGGGAAAAAAAATTATTTTAGCGGAAAATTTTTCGGACAATGTTTATACAGTCAAAAAATGTATAGGCATAGTCTTTTGAACGAATTTTAAACAAATTTCAAATGTAATAATTACGGGAAATGACACAAAAAGAAGGCTAGAAACATTTATAGTGTATATATATTCAATCAAGATCTAAAAACTCTATATAGAGCCTCAGAAATGCCAGCTTCGTCGGCGCTCATGAATTTTGAAAATAAAAAAATAATAAGTTCTGCAGTTTTATTTATTTTCTGATTACTGGATAGTGCTGCCAAAATCCATGTAGCTAGCCAGACAGTCAGGTAAGGGCATAGGTAAGGGTAAACACCTACAGTGGACTAGTTAGGCGACACGGTACAGTAGGCCAGCTAATTATTGCGTGGCAGGAAAAAAGATGCAGGCGCTAGGTAAAGTGAGGTCCTTTTCAGTCTGTTTCTTCGCAAAGTTATCGTTACGACTTTATATAAATAATATATGTCAATCAGAAGTTATTCATCTACACTCAATAATAGTTTAAAGCCTCAACAAAATGTTTCCGAAGAAAGAAATGGGCTAAAAAAAACCTTTCTTCAGCAAACTCCAGCATCTTTCTGCCTGCCAAGCAGTTGTTAGAGCCAGAAGGGCTTACCGCGAAAAATGTAAACATTCAAAAAGGTCTATTTAATATGCAAAACAGGAAATTAGGTAATGTGTCACTTATTATTTAGTTGATGCATCATCCACCACATTTAATATTTTGTATGCTAAGTTCCACTATTTGAAACAACAAAGCTACTCAAGTTGTCAATGCAATAATGTGCTTAAAATCTGACAATATTATTCAGTCAGACCTTTAGGAGGAACACATACAGACTTGATCCATCTAAAGCTGTTCTGTGGTTTATAATGATTTCAGTCTTAATTCTTAATATCACCTTGTTAAGTCACAAATTGCTCAAAGGGATTCCTGCATTGAAAATGATATTTTTGTATGTTAAAGAGGATAAAAAGGTTGTTTATCAAATCCTTTGGAATTTTTTAAAAATCTTTTTTCGTTCTCAAAACTTGTTCTGTGATTTATAATGATTTCATTCACAAATTGCTTAACTAGGCATGCATGCCAACATTCAGAATGTGAATAATGAAAATCTCTTAAAAAGAACCGCTTCTATTTAGTTGTATGCTTCGCTACCAAGAACGAAGGGTTTGAAGTCCAACTTGCATTTATTGCAAAAAAATTAAATAAAAGGCTGCACTAATTCCGAAAGGCATATTAGCTAACTCTATATATACCGCATTTATTTTCTTATACCCACATATCCACTATTAAATCCACAAGTATTACAAACCTCTCCTGTCGCCTACATAATTTTTTATTTGATGGTTAACACCAAAGTGGCATTCAATTTGTATTAAATTCCAACATGAAGGAATTATAAGGCTGTCAGCAAAAAATTAAGAGAGAAAGTAAAAAAGTACATGACGAAACTGTATGTTATGATCAATTTACATTTTGTAAAGCACAATACTTTTGAAATATTTAAATATAAATATTAAATGAAACTAATTAATAAGCCTGTGGAAAAATCTGACCTAACAGGTTTTTTTTCTTCGACATTTGTTTGCCCATTGCATCTATTATGAAGAGCTTCTGACATGAGTATACAAAAATGGGGATATTTCAAAATGCTTTTAATTCATCAAAACTTTATTTAAAACATTAAATGGAACCCTTATATTATAGGGCTTAAAAAGTTGGTTAACAAGTCTTTTAAAAGTAGGCTTTTAAAATATTTTAAAAACCTCTTTTCGTTCTCAAGATATTCACATTTAAAGAATTTCAGATTTAATTATGCTGCATAAATTATGATGTCATATTTAATTAATAGCAAATTTTGGCATTTTCTGTCATCAATAATTTTAGACCTGTTAAGGCATGTGCATTTAAACTTTATCAATGCATAGATATTATAAAGGTGAATTGAATATATAACATAATTTTTTTTGCCACAATGACACTCGATTGCTCGTCTCAGGCCTCTAAATTTTTTGCCAATGACCCAATAACTCGGGATATGCAACTTGGTTTGCAATAAAATTTTCTGGGTAAAGCTTGTATAGGCTATATATTTTACTCACAAAATTTGATTGCAAACCGGATCATGCAGATCCTAAGTTATGGGGTCATCAGACTTGTTAACCAACTTCTCAAGCTCTATCATATAAGTCTTTTTATGCCTTGGGTTCCTTTTAATGTATATATTTTTAGAAAGCTTATATGATTTCCTATAATGGTATAAAATTTATTAATAAATATATAAATAAAATTTAAAGGTTTGATAGACATGGATAAAAAATGACCCCTGTCCTACAAATGAGATCCCATTTACAAAACTACTAGCTTCTCCTCTTTTTGGGATTACAAAACATGGATCTAAAAACACTTTCTTAATATTTTTTATTTATTTTTTCCCCACAATTTTTAAATGGAGCTAAACACAGTTTAGCTCATGTTAATTGCAGTTCCCAATACTTGATAGTTGCTATGCAGATGCATCATTAAGGGTACACAAGGTTGTCTTGCTCACCCAGGCATCTTTGTCTCAATTAACCAAATCCAAAGCTATGTGTCATAACTTGAAGCAACTTTCTTGTTGTTGATACTTTAGAGTAGGGGACTAAAGGTTTGGGTATAGTCTGTCCATATTAGGAGGTTCTAAGTTAGCCAATCAACAATCCAGGGGCCCTATAAAATAGGAGAGAGTTACTCTGATTTAGCTTCTCACCAGTAGTAGCAATAACTTGCTTAACTGAAATAATTTTAAGCTAGCTCCACGTTTTCAAAGAAGCATCTATCACTGCAACCTACTAATATCATCAACTACATCTTTTGGCTTCAATTACTATAATGGCAGCGCATCCAATGACTCTAGCAAATTTTGGATCATGTACCTCTGGTATCAGGAAAAACCTTCGGATATTTCTTCAGGACAGATATTGCATAGCCAGGTCGGTTTGTTTCATTTTATATATTATATCATCATGTTAGGAGCCCAGAAACTGTCACTTTTTAACCACCCTAGAGCCATTATGGCTTTTGTACAAGTAACGCCAACCTTGTAGCCAGGTGCCATTATGATAACTCGTTATGTTATGGTACAGTGTTGTTTATGTTCATTCACCGCGATAGACGATCATGATACGATCCTGCTCCAACCTGTATATAGTAAACTGTATCTGCGTGAAATTGAGGATTGTGCAAGGGCGCGAAGCGCCCGCAGTGCAATCCCGATTTTATAAATAAAATCGAAGCCAACGATCTAATACTGGATTAAACGCCCTTTCACGCCTTGAGTAAGAAAGTCATTATGAATACATACTGCAGGACCTTCTATTTTATTTTATATCAGAGTTGACTTGATACTACAAACATAAAATCGCAATATGAGCCAATCAGAAACTTGATTTTGGCATGGGAATGCAAAAGAACATAATGAAGAAAGTTTGTTTATATTTTCACAAATAAAGTATACAGATTATGGTACTGCCGCGACCACGATTTCCACGGTATGCACCACGAAAAGAACCTCTGCCTGAAATATAAATAAAAGTAAATAAATAAATGACGAGGTGGCTGTGAAGCCTGGGTGGGTGGGCAGTATTAGATCGTTGGCTTCGATTTTATTTATAAAATCGGGATTGCACTGCGGGCGCTTCGCGCCCTTGCACAATCCTCAATTTCATTGCATAAAATCTCCGCCCGATCTAATACTGGATAAACGCCCTTTCAGGCCTTGAGGCTGAAAGTCATTACTCAGGACCTCTGTTCAAAGCGTCAAGACAGCAGACTCGAATATTTCAGGTTCAACTAGGATCTCCTTTCTATAGGTTCTTTCAAAAGTTGTAGAAGTAGTCCAGTGACCTTTTTTCAATATTTCGGTCATAGGTACGCCCTGTACTACTGCCTTGGAGGAGGAAGCAGATCTAAGTGGAATGCCCCTTGAACGTACTGGTATCTATGCCAGATAGAGTGAGGACTTCTAAAATCCACCTTGAAATTGTACAAGGTTAACCGCTTTATGAGGTTTCACAAAGCTCAAAAGGAGTTGAAAATTTTCACCTCTCCAGGGAGAGCTCCTCTCTAGATAAACATCAATGTGATTGCAAACACATAAATTAAGATCCTCTTTGAAATGCATAAACTTCAAGGGAGGACGAGGCTTACGTTGCTTGGCTGTTTTAGTAGGCTTGCCAAAAGGAAATGAATAACCAGAATGGTGTTTAACTAAATATCTGACGTCCAAATAGGCCACTTCATGAGCCCTAGCAGCGGAAGTCAAAGCTAATAGCATTGTCAATTTTAAAGTTAACATTTTGTCAGAAATGTTCTGCAGACTAATTGATGACAAAAATGTCACTACTCTTTCCACATCCAAATGAAAGTATATTTAGGTTGAGGAAACCGCTGATTGTGAACACCTGCCAAAAGAGAAGATACCAAAGGATGTTTACCCACAGCAACCCCATCTATGGGCTCATGGTAAGCAGAAATAGCTGATCTATACCAGCAATTGTGCTATGTTCTAATCCCTCGTGAAAAGAGTCAGATAAAAATTCGATTACAAAATTTATAGCACATCGAACGGGATCAACTTGTTGTCTACGACACCAGCTACTCCACTTATTCCAGGCCGACTGGTAATGGGAGATTGTTCCAGACCTTCTGGATGCTGTGATAAGATTGGAAGCTTTCTGCGAAATTCCAATTGTTTCGAGACTTCCCCTGAAACTGTCCAAGCCACTAAACTGAAGAGTTCGATTTTGAAGAAGCGGGTGGTTTTGTCCCCTGTGGGTTTTGACAATAAATCCTTTTCAGAGGTAAAAGTATCGGCTTTTGTACAGATAAGTGGAGTAACTGAGGATACCAGGTT
Organism: Hydractinia echinata; assembly: GCA_030067915.1. Lineage (NCBI taxonomy): Eukaryota > Metazoa > Cnidaria > Hydrozoa > Anthoathecata > Hydractiniidae > Hydractinia > Hydractinia echinata. The sequence continues at coordinate 1,119,110 of JASGCC010000101.1, read as the reverse complement.
TGTGTTTGCCAGGCTGGGGCAATAACAATTAATGTCGCACAGTCGTACTGGACCTTCCATAACACTTTTCCTACCTTATAGTCAGAAATTTTCGCGACAACTAATTTTCGCGATTTTCGCGATTTTTGGGCATTTTCGCGAAATTAAAATGCCGCGAAAAAAATTTAAATTGACGAAATCGCGAAAATAAAACCGCGAAATATTTTCTTTTTTTCTTCATTTTTTAGACTCCACAGGGTAGCCCACGTAAAATTTTTCGCAACAAAATAATTCTGGTGATACCCAGTTTGATAAAACCCGGGAAAATTAAGGAAGAAATGCACTTTTAAACACAATTTTAGAAAGCGGTTTGCCTGTTAACCTAAATGGCATTTTGTGTTTATAAATCATCGATCTCCTTTTTTATGAAATGTCCTCTTTTTTTAAACTTTCCTGTCTAACTCTTACACCTATGAAACCTCTTCAGTTTTAATTCTTTTATCCCTAGTGACATTCCTAACCAGATACCAAAGGCCAGAAGAGGTCGGAGGACATGGGTCTAAAAGACAGTATGGGATTTCGTTTCGACATTTTCCTATGGAGGTGGGTTTTGACCTTGATTTTCAGCCTCTTCCGGCTGAAATGAAGAACAAGACCTCTCCTCCCTAGATAAATGGCGAGACTGATTTTAAAGGTCGGGAAAGTCTTTGAATAAAAACATTATATAACATAGGATGAGATATAATTAAGACAAGACAAGAAATGAAAATTAGTCTATTACTATAACAGATTCTGTAACATGTTGAAAATCAACAGTGTTGTCATTCCCGTTATCACTGTGACCAACTTCCTCACGGGGCTTGTTGACAAAAAATTGTCTAATGTCAAGGGATGGTTTTTCTTCAACAAGAGTGTTTCTTCGCCTTTTTTCTTGCCTCTCTTTTTAAGCCACTGGTTGGTACCGGCAGTTCAGGTTCAAAGGCCTTAACCATAAAGGACCCTAAAATTTCTTCGTTTTTGGGTTCGAACGTAAAGTTTCATTACATAACTCTTTATATCGTTCCAAAACTAGCAAATTGGAACAAGTCCCAAGTATACGAACTGAAATTTTAACAAAGGTATTTCTAAGCCCCCTTGCACTAGCGGTGATCGTCGGTAATGAGTTCCGATTATACAAGCAGTAACTGTAGCCGCTCTGTCAATGATAAACTTCGTTATCCGTGATATCTCTCTTGGAAGATGACCCACTGTTCTTCCATTTTCATCACAAGTTTTGACGGCAAACATGTCATAGTGGTTTCCACATTCGAAAACACAGCTAAGAATCTGATGTTCTTGTGGTTGCCAAATTGATCTGTAAAAATGAAATCCTCTTACGGCCGCATAAATTCAAAGATTTTGTGGTGTGATACCATAACTCAATATAATTATACTTTACGAGAGTATCGTAGACTGTTCATCAAACTCGTAACGCAAAAAGAAAATTATAAAAATAACCAGACAGGAAATCAGACTGACACTCCCCCGTAGTGTTTGCAACATGTCTATAACAAAGAAAGTGAAATTTCGAATTAAAAGACTGCTTTCTATTATCGTTACTGAAGAACCTGTTCTTGTTAAGCTGTTGATAAGCTCTTGATTATATATTACATATCCAAGGCTTGTATAACACTTGATGAAATGTAAAAAAATCTTGAGGCTGCTACAGCAAAGAAGATAGTGACATTGTAACAGAAATGATACTTCATGCCACCTGTATAGCGGAGCAGGTGTACATATGAATAGTAGAAACCATGTCAGCCATACCATTTATAACTATTATGTGTTAACGACCACTTTCGAGTTTCTTTTGCCGCTATACAAAGTTGGAAGAACATCATAACAGCAGAGATAACAACATGTCGATGATACGCAGCCCTTGCAAAAGCAAAAGAACGCCAAGAAAAAAATGAACGCAATTCTTTGCAGACTTCTACGGCAAAAGAATGCGAAGACAAACCAGCAACAAAAATTAATTACCTCGCTTCCACCTCAGCGGTATCTGGTTTAGGAGTACTAGACTACGAAGCAGCTGTTCAAAACATTTCGAAAATGTCAGAAAAAAGAGGAAAATATAAATTATACAGTGAAGACGATCGATTCAAAATAGGAAAATACGCAAGTGAAAACGGAAACTCTAAAGCTATTATTCACTTTAAAAACAAATTTGCTGGCTAAAAGAAAGCACTGTTAGAACTTTCAAAAAGCAGTACCAAGAAGAGCTGAAGGAGTCAAGAATCCAAAGGCGATCACCTAATAAGATTTTGAAAGCTAAAGACGTGGAAGACCTTTGCTCCTTGAAATATCGATGCGATGGTGCAAAAGTTTTTAAAATCAACAAGATCGCGCGGTGGTGTAGTTAACTCAAGTGTCGCCATAGCTGTTGCTGATGCTTTGGTAAAAAGATATCCGGAATATGAGCTGGAACATATTCAATTTAGAAACAGATCCTGGACAAGAAGTTTGTTTAAACGTATGAATTTTGTTAGAAGAGTTGGAACAACCGGTAAAGTTGAAATACCAGAAGGTGCGCGAAAAGAAGCAGAGTTAACGTTTACCTACGACATTGTTTCTAAAGTTGAAAAGTATGAATCCCTCCATCGCTGATCTTAAACCTGGATCAAACAAATTCGAAGTATGTGACTGTCGGAAAAACGACAATGACAGAAAAAAATACCAAGTCAGTCCCGATTGCTGGCTCAACTGACAAAAGAAGTATGACAGCTACCTTCACCATTACATTAGAAGGCAAATTCCTACCAATGCAGTTGATATACGCCGGGAAAACGTCTCAAAGCCATCCAAAAGTTGACTTCCCTGATACCTTTTCATTATCTGCTAACCCTAAACACTATAGCAACACAGCCGAATCTATAAAGTTGATAAAGAAAATCATTATCCCGTATTTAGAAAAAGAACGCAGTTCCTTAAATCTTTACCAACTCATCAAGCGTTACTGGTTATGGATGTCTTCAGGGGGCAAATGACGGACGATGTTTTGAATCTTTTAAAGGAAAATAGCATTTTACTGGTTAGAGTTCCTGCTAATATGACACACTTATACCAGCCGCTTGACTTGACCGTGAACGGACATTTTAAAACTTTCATGAGAAGCAAATTCTCTCAATGGTACAGTAAGCAAATCTTATTACAGCTCGAGGGTGGTGCTGATGTTCAAAGTGTTAAAGTTGATGTTAAGTTAACAATCGTGAAGCCTCTGCATGCGATATGGCTTATAGAGTATTATAACAAGATGTCATCTCCAGAAGGACAAGAAGTTGTGCAAAAATGGTTGGCTTCGTTCAGGCATTACGGATGCAATTAAGTTAGGAAGTTCTAAACTTCCTTCACTTGATCCTTTTCGTGATATTGATATGGTCCCCGCAGTACAGACGTTTACAGAAGAACTTTCTCAAGTAGACCTTGCAATTGTCTGTCCAAGTCACTCGCCTGATGGTACCATATCGAAACTCACTCAGATTCAGATTCCTCGACTTGGGAGGGATCAGAAGAAGACGAGTATGAAAGAAACGTGTTTTGATCTGTTTGATTAAAAAACTAAAACACTGTATGAAATTTGTTGTATCGTGCTGTGTAAAGCTATAAAGCAAAGGACATTCGTGTTTGTTATGTTCGTATAGTAATAAACATCTACTTTACAAACTCTTATCGAGAGTATATTTTGTTTGTTGTTTTATGTTACATCATTGAAATTCACTTCAACATTTACCTATGGCAGTGGAGAAGCTTCGATTTTCAACCGGTATAGGCACATTATTAACGTCAATACCATTATTTAGGCAAACGCCGAGGCGAGTTTGAAAGGTTGTACTATCCTCGCTTGATCAAAAATAAAGGTTCTTCCGCTACCTTATTGATTATAACATTGACCTTTTATGAAAAAAAGCTTCCTTATACAGATGTCATTATTAGAGTAGAAAAACGTACTTAAAATCAATATTTTGTTTTTCTTCAACTCCGTAACTCTATGAAATTCGCGAAAATTAAATGTCGCGAAAAAAATTCAAGGCAACGAATCGCGAAAATAAAAATCGCGAAATTGTCCCAAAATTTTTATCGCGAAATTAAAATGTCGCGAAAATTTCTGACTATAAGGTATTAGGCAAAATGGAGGGAAGGCGTAACCTCGGATATGTTTCCAACATGCCTGAAATGCATCCTGTCCCTTGCTGTATGGGTCTATTTTCCAGGCATAATACAGGGGCACTTGATGAGTCAATCTTGAAGCAAACAGGTCTATGCACGGAGTTCCCCTTGCTTTGCACAGCGCCCAGAAACACATTCCGATTCAACATCCATTCGCTTGAGTCTCTCACATTCCGTGACATGAAATCTGCTTCCACATTGAGCTTTCCTGGGAGGTACTCCACAGTAATCGTGATCTGGTGGTCCAGAAGATACCTCCAGATCTCCCGAGTCACTTTGTTCAATGGTTCGCTTCGAGTGCCACCCATCTTCTTGAGATAGGTTAGTGCCACAATGTTGTCCATCTGAATGTGAATGGACAGAGCTTCTGGGTGTAACCGATGAAATGAAAGTATTGCTAGTTTTGCCGCTTTCAATTCTAAGAACATTTATATGCAGGTTTTTCTCCGAAGCGGACCATTGACCTCCTGTTTTCTTGCCATTGCAGTAAGCCCCCACCCCTGAAGGGATGCATCCGATGATATTACTAGTTGAGGAGGACATGACACCAGACACCGCCCATTTGACAACTGTAGGTTCTGGCACCACCAATTGAGCTCCCCTTTCACGTCCTGTGTCAGTGTTATCAAAGAGTCGTAACTTCCCTTGGCAGACAGCTCTAAAATTTGTTGTCTTTGCATAGCTCTGTATTGCAGGGGTGCTGGAAGTACCGCCACTGCTGATGAAGAAAGAAGACCTATCACCTTCATCAGATCCCTTACTGAGACCTTTGATGCAGACAATAGACCTTTGCACTGGGACAATATTTTTCCATCTTCTCCCAAGGTAAACCCAGTTTCAAATTGTCGGAATCCACCTCTACTCCCAGAAATTGAATTAAATGTGTTGGTTGTAACACGGATTTTTTCAGATTTATTGAGAATCCTAGATGTTGAAGAATGAAAATCAAAGTGTCGCGTGCCATCTCTGCCTTTTGGGCTGTCTCGGCCAGGATTAAACAATCGTCTAGATAAATGATGAGGCGGACATTTAGTCGTCTCAACATTGCTATTGGAACCTTCATCAATTTTGAAAAAATTCTTGGAGCAGGTCCTAGACCGAAACAGAGGCACACAAACTGGTAAATCTTTTGTCTCCATTGAAACCTTACATATTTCTGAGAGCGTTGGTGAAGAGGAACTGAAAAATAAGCATCTTTCAGGTCTATTTTGCACATGTAGTCCCCTTTCTTCAAGAGCTCCTTCAACAGACCCAAGGTTTCCATCTTGAAGTGCTCGTATGGAATGTTCTGATTCAATTTTTTTAGATTTATGACCGGTCTGTACCCCCCATCCTTCTTGGGAACCAGAAATATCGAGCTTAGAAACTGGTTCCGACCTGGGGAAGCAACCCTCTTTATGGCCCCTTTGGCTAACATTTCCTGAACCTCTTTTTCTACTAGAGTCTCCTCCTCTGCTGTTAACTTGGGAGGACGAGGAGGATGAGTTTGTTGAGGAACTGACAGAAAAGGCACTTGGTACCCTTGGACCCATTGAAGAATCTCTGGATCCTGAGTCAGAACCTCCCAATTCTGAATATAAAAGCTTAGCCTCCCTGCCTGAGATAAATTCGGTTGCAGTACTTGTGGAAACAAGTCTCTTACTAAAGGATGAACCTTTGTCAAGGAAAGAGGCTCCTCGACCTTTGAACACACAACAGGTACTGAAATTGAAGGAAGTAGTTTTACCTCTGTTTTGGTTGCTTCCTTTCCACAGGTTGTTCCCCCTGCCTCGCCCTTGAAACAGGGGGCCTTTCCGAAAGGGCCGATTGCCTGAGAAACCTGATGATGATGAAGCTCCTCTGGAGGAAGAAGTTGATGTCCGTGGTGATTTCAATCCGGTGAAAATGCCTTCAGATTTTTTTAAGGCTTTGCTATCTTTGATCATTTTTGATTCAAAAGCGTCACCGAACAAACAATCATTGTCTGCCGCATCTAATTCTTTAGATTGGTTTTCAAGATATCCTTCACTTTAGTAGTTGAATCAATCAAAGTCGATAACACATTCTCCCTTCTGTGGTAAGCCATAGAATTGTGGGTTTGAGCCAATAGAAGAATCGTTTGTTCAAATAAGTTCGACACTTCTTTCAGAGCCTCGTCTTTGGGATTCTGCTCTTTTTCTGAATCCATCATGGCCCAAATTTTGGACAGCGGTCCAAAAACCAAATGCAATTGTCGTGGACATTTTTGAATGCTTTTTCCATCTTTAATGTGGAATACTTAGAATTGTCCTGTAATAGTATCTTTATGTAGGAATCCAATTCTGGTACCTTCCGTATATTTGAAGGCACTGGGTTTTGAGCAAGAACTTTTTCCTTCACATCCTTGTCTGGTATGTGGGATTTCATGTATTTGTGGACGTAGTCGCACAAAGCAGCTGGTAACTCCCATGAATCATGGGAATCATCGTCGAGCTCGAACCGTGCTCGTTTAGCAGAGGGTTCCTCGACATGCTCTTCATCTCTCTGGGTATCACCGGGCGGAACCTCGGGATCCACAGTGTTGTCGTGATCAATTCTATGATACAAACGTTTAAACATCATCAAAATCGGAAATTATGACGATATGCATTCCTCTTATAGCCGAGGATAACAAAATAGTACTATCTCTTACCAAACACGGAA
>JASGCC010000101.1:1086227-1112164 GCA_030067915.1 Hydractinia echinata | reverse complement strand
GAGAAGTCGCAGATTTACTAAAAACAATATATAGATTCATATCGGATTTTTAACGCAGCAATATAAAATTTATCTTCCTAGAATGAGGAAAAGTAAACTTAACTATGAAAAAGTGTTGTTTGAACTTGTAGCTACATTAATTTTCCTTTCAGATTCAAGCATCTAATTCGGTTGGGTATGGAACCAAATGTGTTAAGCTATTTCAGATCAATGCTAAGTGCGAACCACCACCAGAAGAACCATTAAGCAAAGAAATTAGTAAGAAAAGTTATCTAGAGTAGACACTGAAAGTCACGACAAATTTTTTTTTATATATGTATATATATATATATAACTTGGAAATGGATCGAACGTATTAAAATACCTCAATTCACGAAATTTTCGACCACCTCTTAAACCTGGTGTATTATTTAAGGCGAAAATAATTTTTTTTTCAGAAATTTTATTTTGTGTAACCTGCAAAAATGAATAAATAGGTTTAACATTTTGTAATTCTTTCATCAAAAAATGATCGGTGTTAGCTCGCGTAAATCCATGCTTTTGTGAAACTTTTGAGTGACAGTCAAATAAAAATGAAGGATAAAGTTTATAAACCCTTAATTTCGAATTTCGATGTGGAAGTATTCTACTATAGATAAAGCTATTTTATATACATGTTGTGGAAATATGATCAACGGAAATGATGCATATTCCCTCCGGGTATTATGTACAAGGGTTAGGGTTAGGGTTATTATGCATAATAACTGGTTAATATTCATTATTCCTAAATAGATCACAATCCCCGCAACATAGATATTACCCGTAAGGAATACGCAAAAATTGAATGTTCGCTAACCCAGGGGCGGAGGGAAATATGTACGCGAAAAAATAAGCGCAAAATTTCGTTAATTAAGGTGTGTTCCAAATAAAGTTGTCAAAACGGAAATTACAAGAAAATGTTGTATCATTTTTTTTCTTCTCGCTTTTAGTTATAGCAATAGCTTTGTCCGGTGGATTAGTCGTGATTCTCATACCGGGACTGTTTATGTGTAAGAAGTGGAGAATTGACGAAACAAGAAAACAGAAAGAATGGATGGATCAAATTATGAATGCAAACAGAAAAGGAGACGAATCATGGCAACCTTTTACACCAGTACATAATTATTTTAATTCTGTAGTTGTTAAAACGATATTATTTTCTTATTCACTTTGTTCAACCGAAAATAAGAGTCTTATTGTCTACGTAATCTCTTCAAGACTTAGGACGATATTCGAGAAATAAAATTTAGTGAGTGGAGTCATCTTCGGTATTCTGTTATTGTTAAAGGATTTGGATAAAAAAAATCTTGACGCCCCTGAATCAGTTGTTAAGAAATACAATTTTCTAAAGGGGAAACTTATATTTTATCATTTCGATATTTTTTTTCTCTTAATTTTTCACGCGTGTGTGAAATTTTCAATCCTAAGAAATTTCTCAATTTTTTCTAAGTAATTACAAAAAAATTCAGTGGACTTTGTCTAACGTGGTGTGATCGAATCTTTTAATCGAAATTTGAGAATGTTGTGCGGAAAGGATCTGTCTTTATATAAGTATCTAATATACTTTGGCTTTGAATTGATGAAATGTTCTTTCATTAGCAAAACATGTATGTTGATGCAAGCGGGGTTGCGGAAGCAGTTCTAACAGCGTTAAAACAGGGAAGGCTGATGCAGTTTGATAAGCAAACAGGTGCAAATTTTTATCCCCTTGTTTAACAAAACATGATTTGTATACGTTATCTATGTATTCTCATGGTCATTATTGCATCATTTTATTAGAACATATATACGACGAAATAAAGTTTACAAATTATGAATATCAACGAGAAAAATTAAGATTGTTGAAAAGAATTGGCGAAGGGAATTTTGGCTGTGTCTATAAAGCAGAGGCAGAAAACATAAAAGGCAGTCATGGTAAATCAACAGTTGCTGTCAAGGTTTTGAAAGGTAAGATCGTGCCCTTTTTCGTCCCCAAAAGCTCTTTGAGATAAAACCTTAGAAGTAACTCTGAACCCGTCTAGTGACGTGATGAAAGTACCACACTATATGTGGGGTATTCGTATGACTCGATTACCTGATGTTGTGTTGGCAAACTAGCCATTTTTAGTTTGACTTATCGTTTGTGGGGACCTAATTGATTCGTGATTTAATGCAACTTGAGAAAGCGGGTCTGATAGTATAGTGGGAAGATCCTGGAAAGAAAATTTAATTTGATGATGACTCCAAGGCACTTATTTAAATTCTTGAAAACTTTTTTAATGTTTCAGCTACATGTAAATCTGAAACTTACTGACGTAGCCAGTTTGTGCTTTTATGCTTAGGTCATGGAGCTAGTTTTAGCTATAGCTATAAGTAAAAGTCTCACGTACAAGTTTTGCACACTGTACGCTAATAAGCAAACTCTACTATAAGACTAGCTAACTAGATAGTTATCTAGTATTGCCATTTTACATTAAAATCACGAGCTTAACCAAGGTGGCTACTACTTTTTGCAAATACTTCGGGAAAAAAACACCTGAAAAGTTGCGATAATGGAAAACTTATCATAGACATTATATTTCTGTGAGAACTGTTTTGTTGAAATAGACTAGAGCCTGAGTTATAGGGTGGGTTGACCCATTTGTGGCATTTGTAAATAGATTATTCAACTTGGCATAATAGTAGCTACTAAAATGTGTGTTTGGCTATAAGAAGAGAGTTCAACCCGCCTAACAAGCTGGGCCGTTCTCTCAACCCAGTGTTAATTGATTAGGTGGGTTGACTCCAGTTTGGCCAGCCAGGTTAAAAAAGCTTGCAATGGACATTACGAGTTAAAACTAAAAAAAAAAAATCATTTTGATATATGAAACGTCTTATTAGTTTTGTTTTGCCAAAAAATATGTCAGCTTGTCTGTATTAGGTGATTTTGTTAAAGCTAAAAAAACCGGAAAATCTTGAACTTGAATTAGTAAATCATTGATAAACCTTATTTTGCTAGTGTATTAAATGGTTAACTTTTCCCATAAAATATGATTTTTTTATAACGAGTAAAAACTGATCCAACCCGCCTCATATAATGAGACTTCTAGTACTCATGGAAAAAAATGTTGAAAATTCTTGGGATTAAGTTGTTGAATGTGGCTACCCAACTATTTTTGCTCTTGATACACAATAGGCAGAATTGATAGCCTTTATTATTATTTTCATTGAAACAATAAACTCTTTTATGAAAGGGATTTTTTGGATACTTCGCAGAAACTGTTTATGTCGGGTGCCAGATCTGATGTGAGAAATTCTTGGCGAACTCATTTTTGGGAATAAGAGACAACAAAAAATTTTATGGAACATGTTTTTGTGAATGAAATGTCATGAAAAAATTAAAGTTTTAATATTTCCAAAGAAAAAAAAAAAATTTTTCGTACAGTAACGTAAAGTATATAACAAACAAACATGTCATAAAAGCAAATAAAAAAATACACTTTCGTCTTATTTTTGCAAACTTTATGAAAAATATTTTTGCAAAATTTCTTTTTATTCATAATAACTTTAGCATTATGCATACTGGGTGGGGCACAATTTTTCATAAACACTTAACAAATTTCTACTTTTGCGGATGATCAAAAATATTGCAATATACGATTCATCCACTTTCGCAAAAGAAGGCGTATAAAGAAAAAATTGCAGACATAAACTTTTATATATATATTTTTAACGAATCCATCATAAAATCATAAATCAGACCCAAATTAATGTTAAGGAAAAATGCCTATAGTTCTAAAACATAACCTAAAATGTTAGCATTACAAATTTGCTAGTCAGAATTTAACTCTTTGTTGAGATTTTCCGATTTCAACATTCTTTTATTTCTACTTTTTTATTAAAGTTTTTTTCAAAATTCAAATAATGATTGCGATCATCACTGTGATAGCAACCGAATGATTGTCACCTTCATTCGAGAATATTATGAAATAATTATTTTATGCTTTTATATTCCTGTTTAAATCCAGCTTTTTGAAAAAAATATATAATTTACTTTATATTTTGCTGAACAGTTTCTACTAAAATTCTGTCACTAAAAATCCGCAAAATCTCGCCAAAGTTTTTTTCAAGTAGGTTTTTTTTACTGCCAAAAAAGTTAAAAAGTTACGGCATAGTGCGAATTGAAAAATATAGATTTTTTCGCCAGTAATACAGTTGACCCTCCCTAATTCGAATTCCCACGAGGAAAAGTTTTTGTTCGAATTATACAGAGATTCGAATTATAGAAAGTCTCTGTAATTCGAACTTTCAGCTTCAGAGAGTGAAAATTCGAATTAACAGAGAGAAATTACGTTAATTTCAAAATCAAAAAAACATAATCCAAGTTTCATTCAATTTTTATTTTCATAGTTTTCACAAAAAAGAAACTCTATTTGAAAAACTGTTGAACATTTGATTGCTTTACATTGGAGAGATTTTAGAAAAACATTCGAATTTGTCAAAGCCCTGTTTACACTCTAAAATTCGAATTAGGGAGAGAATCGTGCTGAAGGGACTGAAAAACTGTTCGAATTAGAGAAAGTTTCGAATTAGAGAAATTCGAATTATAGAAAGTTTTTTATAAGAGTTGACGGTGACTGAGCACTCGTTCGAATTATAGAAATATTCGAATTATAGAGATTCGAATTAGAGGGAGTCAACTGTAAACTTTTTCAAGATTGCTTTCAGATTTCCCAACAAAATTAACATTTGCGATTCGAAATACTTGAAACTTGCAAAAGCTTATGCTCTTAAAGTGGAGTGAAATGTGGTAAATCACGGCATTTTTAAAAGATAAGTTTTAGCACTGAAGCTTATTCCACCAAAAAAAAGAATAGGTAAGCTTTTCGTTTAGGGCCAGAAGGGAACACCAATTTGTAATTTTTATGGAAAGAGAATACTGAAAAAGTTTCAGCTAAGCTCTTTCCTCGCCTCCAGTGTGACTTCCATCTGGTACACTAAAACAAATCCCTGCTGCATTAATAAACATTTGCATGCATTAGCATGCAGTAACTTTTAGTAGCGCAGCGAAGAAGAAGGCGTGAAGATAAGCTATGTAAAAATAGTCAAAATACTAACAGTGAATGCTTTTTTTAAAAAAAAGAGAACCGGATTATGTTGTTGGAAGATATAAAGCCCTTAATATCTCCTTTAAATTCAGTCACTGCATAAGCTTGAAGAGCATACTTCGATCCTTCGTCTCTCCACCCGCCATGTTTGTTTACATTTAAATGTTAAATACGATCTTTCGCGGTAAAATAAATATCTCTAATAATAGACCAGATGACTTCAGAGAGCTACGTTCGAACATTTATCCCAAAGAAGCTCCGGGGTCAAGAACGGATCTATTCTAGTACGAAAATAAATATTGACTCTAACTGATTCCTTTAATTTGAATTTATTTTACTAAATGTGAGCTAAATCCAGCGTTTCTTCTTTTAAATATATTCTCCAAATGGCGGTCTTTTTTACCAGTTAAGCTAATAACTTTAGATAATGCAAAAGACAAGGACAAAGAAGATTTCTTGGAAGAATTGGAATTAATGAAACAATTGCCATATCACCCTAATGTTGTACATTTTTTGGGATGCTGTACGAAAAAAGGTTTGTATGCTTTTTGCGATCATAATTTTCATAAGAAAGTTAGTTTCTAGAAGAGCATAGGAATGTTTCCGGTTTGTGAATTTCTGGTTTATGTGCTCAAACTACACTCGTCTTTTTACAACGTCATCATGTTGTAATCTATTTTAAAGGCGAACTTATTCATTACCGAAGAAGGTCAGCTTAATTAATACTTTACAGCCATTAGGATTCTAGCGTGGTATTTCGTATCGATTTCTCTGTAAAGGGAAGCACAATTTATCACCAGTACGTTGCCCACCACAAGTATGTAACAAAATAAAAAATTGCCGTAAAGCGTCCTGTATTATATAAGGAAAGAATCATTCGTTGCAGTCAAAAATAGTTCAACAAGATGGACATTCTTTTTATTCTGCGCGTAAATTAAGGTATTCGGGTTCGATTGCAATTCTGGCATAATCTAGTCTGTGGAATTTGTCCATTTAGAAAGTTTGACTGGCTGCCAACAAGCTTGGCTAAGTAGGTTGAAATGCCAATTTAAAAAAACCCACAGCAGGCAACTTGTATGAGGACGAGAATTCCTTGTTACAATTTACTTCTTGTAAATTAATCAACTTAAGCAATTTTTGGGTTCTTTTATTAGGTGAACCGCTGATTATTGTGGAGTTTCTTCCTTGTGGCGATCTATTGGATATTTTGCGAAGACCAGAATCTCAAAAAGTTCCAACTCGTTTTACAGGAATCAGACTTTATTAACTTTGCACAAGACATTGCAAGAGGAATGGGTCATTTACATGCTTGCAAGGTCAGTTGTTGATTTGTCTACCGTATTAACTCTCTGTATCCTAGTTATGGAGCATTCGCTTCCAGTTGCAGGAGGTCATATGTTTAATTCCCAGTTGGATAATTCCAGAGATTATAAATGTGTGAATCGATTTTTTACTTAGCGTATAGCATCAAAAATATGATTTTTTGTTTTGGACGAATGTCTAGTTGAGCTGCTGATGCACTTGCACTGCCTCTCTAGCTTAACGCATTCTTTGCCAACTACGAGTATGCTGGTTGCACACAGGTCCTGGTACGAGTAAAATCGTAGTGAGTATAGTCGTAGTTAAATTTTTTTTGTTTTTTTAAATCTGCATTGAATCTGATTGGCTAAATCTAATCGTTTTTTCCTTTGAGTTATTCGAAACAGCGCTTACTTGAAAATATGTTTTAAAGGGCGGATTCTTGAAAACATTGTTACACATGTTTTTACCCAAAAAAACTTGCATTCTAGTTAAGCCTATTCCTGCTGGACTATTTGGGTGTTCCTTAATGATCGAAAGGAGGGCTAATTCTCCCCACTCTGTAGTTTCTACAGTTGTTGTCTGTTGGAGGTGACACTTAACGTGTTGCCCAAGCCTTAAATAACAAATTGGTTGATATGAATTGTTTGGAATTTTGTCACAATAATGTAATATGTAAAATATACATTCCCAGCACAAAAAAGGCTAAAATAGGTTATATGACCTTTTCACTGCGTGTACTTTGGTTGTAAATGCCAAACTACAAGTATTTTCGTGATGACTCTTCATGCACTATCAGCACAAAAATACTGAAGAATATGTATTATAGCTATGGCGATACAAAGGGTAATGTTGAAATATAACTTTGCCAAATAAAAAGCGGACACCTAAAAAAACGTTGCTATGGAAGATTTCCAGTTTGGTAGTGAAATGGCGCACACCAAAAATGGCTTCGGCAACTAAATTGTATGGGTTTTTTAATGCACTAGAAGCGCTTCGCAGGACCGTCATTGTTAAGAGCACTAATAGGTAATGAAGTGACAATCGTCGATTTTGTGTCACAACATTTAAAGAATTTTGTGACTTGCAAATGAACTGACTGAAACTTTTTAAAACGCCCACCCATTCCGTTCCAGAGCACATGCCACACAATCCAGTACTTTGATTTGAAAACCAACAAGAAGCCCGATGGCTTGAAGATTTCCGGCATCAGCAGAGATAATAAGTATGGGATTAAAATATAGTGTGAGATTATCCTCAGAGAACAAAAACGCGATGCATGTTATCTGCAACCAAAGTTTCACAAGTTTAAAAACAAAGAAAAAACAAAGTAAGCCCAGCGTAAATATCTTTTGTTCTGAGGACGAAACAAAGTATATAAGAACACAAGTCTCAAAATTTAAGAACGTGTTAAGATTATTCTAAGGCTTTGTGAAGCTTGACTACAAATTTTGTAATAAAATAAAATATAAAAAAATATAAAAAATCCAAGTGCTACACTCTGTAGCAATTATCATAAATTAAGGTAATACCATAAATTACAGAATAACCGCCCCCTGCTGAATAAGCACTACTACTTAATTAACCGCCCTGCCAATTAAGCGCCCCCTCTAATGGGCGAAATTAAATAAGCTCCCTGCCAGGCGCTTATTCGTCATTTACGGTAAATTAAGAACATCCCAAGAATATTTATAGGCTGCATTTCAAACGTTAAAAACATTGAAAGGGCTTTCTTCCATATTCATGTTCTTATAAAAAAGAAGGTCTATATATAAATAAAAAAATAAAATATTTTACATATAGTATTCTCTAAAAAAAATAAAAAGCTTTAACTTGATGTCTTTGAAATTAATTTAGAAAATTTTGGACATTTTATGATAAATACAAATTCTTTTATGTAACATTGAACTTCTGAATGTTTCAGTATTTAGGCGTTACTCTTACTCTCTCGCTCATTTTAAAAATGCCGACGGTGGATGTTTGATAAAGGCTGATCTAAAAAAGAAAAAACATTCAAAAAATGAGGAACAATAATACAATTGGATATTGTCCATACACAACATATTTATCCCTCATTTATCCCTCCATCCAATTTTAAAACCATCAGGACAGAAAACCTATATACGAGACAGATATATACATGATTTTATTCACAGTGTTCACAACATATTTCACATGTAAGAAAGACTAATACAAAAATTATTATTAATTGTGAAAATATTTGATTTTTTTAGTTATACTTCTTCAAAAATTTGTACAACATCGGTAAAACACAATTTCAGTGAAATACCACCAGAAAGACGAAAAAACATATTTTCTTCCAAGAAAATATGTTTTCTTCCAAGTTTAAAGCTGCTTTCATTTTAATAGGGTCAGGGTTTTTTATAATAACTTCTAAATTTCGGCAGATTTTACGCTTTTTCACCCTCAAGTGTTCTTTAATTGTATTATATATAGCAATTGAAGACTCATAATTTTGGTAGGTATTCGAACATCAGCCTTTCTAATTCACTTTATTTCTTGTTGGCAAAAAATTCCCAACATGAACTACCATTTGCCTGCTCTATGTTAGCAAACTCGGTTTCATGTGGGCAATTTATATTTTGTTTGTGATTGTATGCTCCCATACACAAATCGCATGTCGGTGAATACATGCCAACGTGAATCCGTAATTTTGTTAACACCTGGGCATTCGCCTCGGCCAATTGCAGTGTCGACGATGTCGTGAATTAGAAAGGCTAAACGTATATATATCGGGTCTGGATTTTCAGCTTACGGAAAAACATACATGTCCCAGTTATAATATAGATGTAAAAGACGATTAAAACATAGTATATAAGTGAGCAATACACATTTCTTGGAAATAAAGTTTGAAATAAATAGTCAATGGCTTATCGCCTGCATTTTTTAGCCTGTCAATTTGCGTTTGGGGTCTGGAAATATAAACACCATTGTGTCATAATGAAACATGTCTAGCTAGCTAACTACTATATGATGGGGTTAACTGTAGCTAGTGATTTTACAAAATTCAAGTATAATTTTATCCAATCGAAAAAAATATTTTGTACCTAAATGCTTCTGGTTGGCTAGGGAATTTACCAAGCAAGTTCGACAAAGTTCCCAAGATTTCAGATAAAAAATATGAAAGTTACCGAAATGGATAATTAAAACCCTTGTAAAACTATAGAAAAAAGGGGTAGCTACCTACGTCCAGTTGGCTAACTATTAACCCAACTAAAAACTTTGCTTTTCTGGTAGCTAGCTAGCTTTAACTATTCTATAGCTAGCTAGCTTGGTGACTAGACAAAGACATGTGCAGATCAGCTAAAAAACACCAGCTAGCTAATTAAAATACAATAATTCTTACCTTATATCAAGTATACTATAATATAAACTACTCTGGAGTTGCCACCAGCAAGCCAACCCTAAAAGAAATTTCCCACAACAGCCAAAGGTTCGATTCGTACAACCAGAATTCAAAATGCTTTTGGTCATAGTCTTGCCCAAGGAATGTAGAATACTAGAAGATCGTGAAGATCAGATTATTTACAATCTGTACTCTTATTAGTTGTAAACGAAACGAAGCTTTCCTATTGGCTTCTCAGGTAATAACAATGACAGGGTCCGCGCAAATATTTTAGCCTAAAGCCTAAATATCACAACTCCGTGCATCCAGCCTAGCTGCGCTGTCTCTCTCTGTATCCCTCAAGGCGATTTTAAAGATTCCGCCTCGCGTAGCGGTCGGCGGAAATCAATAAGGAAACCTACGTAAGTTATAAAACCACAAGCAAGCCCTTCTGAAGTAATAAAATCTCTGCGAAATCAACAATGTATTAAAGGGACGTTTTTAAAGCATAGAGGAATACAAAGACTTCTACACAGCCTAACTTTGTTTAGGTCCTTCATCGTGATTTAGCCTGTAGGAATGTCTTAATTGCAAACAATGGCCGCTGCAAAGTATCTGATCTTGGTCTTGCCAGATTTGTTGGTGAAAACAAGACATACCAAAGCGTATCGGTATGTTTATAATGTAACTCATTATAAAATGTCTTAAATTGCTGTTAACATGGTTAACCGTTTACGAATGATGCCAATGCTAGAAGCCTCGACATAAATTGATTTATTAAAATGAAAAATTCATTTTGACAGTATGAATACATCAAATTTACCAAAAACATTTTCATTTATGTGACTTTTTTAACTTCCAGCGAGCGCGTATCTTAGTAACGATTGGATATCAAAGTTGTCACCATCATCTAGCGTTAGAGAAACGCGTGTAATGCATTATCCTTCTCAAATGCAGGATAAAAATAAAAGTAACTGATTTTCAAAATTAAATTGAACATATGCGCCATCTGCGAAGGGAATACATCATGTGGATGTTTGGGTTGTTATAAAAAGGAATGAATTGTTATTTCGGAATAGAACATTCTAGATGACAGGCCTCTGGTAAACTTCATCATGAACCTATTTTTCTTATTTTAGGAACGTTTGCCAATTAAATGGATGGCACCGGAATCTATTTTTTACAAAACATTTAGTTACAAAACGGATATGTAAGAACAAACTTATAAAAACTCCTACTATGCAAGAATTGCAACTGCATGATATGATAAGTTATTATATTTATCTATTATCCAATGAATTCACACTGCCTGGTTGCAGACAATAAGAAAGAAATATACGACCAACAAAGTATTCGGAATAATTTTAAATATAGCTTTAGGGGCTGTTTATATGAGAGCCGTGATCTCGCCTAAATGCTATTTATAAAGGAATTTAAAATTTCGTTTATATGGAGAGGCAAGCTTGCCCGCTTGCCCAGATCTCGCCTATTTAACCCGAGATCTCGGCAAGCGGGCTGGATAAAACTCCATATAAACAGTAACAAAATGGGCTAGCCCGCCTGAGCGAGATGGTTTATTACGCTCAAGTAATTAAATTCTTTTGTTATGAAAATTATTTCTTTTGTTTTCTAAATTATTAATGTTTTCATTGTTCAGAGCCAGCCCGCCTAATCGAGGTAGTTTTTTTTGCATATAAACACAAGTTAAAAGCCAGACCGGCAAGTGAGCCAGCCCGCCTCCATATAAACAGTCCCCCTTAATGTATAGTTGTTGCTGGGAACATAAAAAACCCAGGGGAGATAATAGGGGGCGGTCACAAACTAATGCATCAATATCTTTAAAGATCAAGAGATGCAGTACTGGTATAGCAAATTATAATTTTTTCAGCTATTGGATTCTGTCTTTGCGATTACATATGTTCGAAGTCTCATGGTTTGTTTTAGACATAAAGTAATTTTCATGGTAACACTAGATTGACAATTGTAGTGTAGGGTTTAAAAATGATTAAATAAAAAACAACGTGGAGTTAAAACAACTATACGTTATTTGCATTTAGTTGGTCATTTGGCATCACTTTGTGGGAAATTATCACAAAAGGTAATTCTACCTTGCTTCTCTTTGTTGTAAAAAATGATATATTGCACAAGTATCCTGAAGGATGCACGAATTTATTGCATACACTGATGTTGCAGAAAATATTGCTTTGTTTAGGCGAAAAACCATATCCTGGGCATACTGGAAGAGAGGTTGGAGATTTATTAGCTCGTAGAGTACGACTTCCGCGACCTTTTCATTGCAGTGAAGAACTGTAAGTAACATTTTTCCCCTAACATTGCTCTCAATGCATTAAAAACTCATTGTACTCATGGTTGATCACACGTAAAAATGTCTCTTAGGGTATTTGTGCGATGTTAGGATTATTTTAAAGTTGACTTAAAAGCGACGATGTTTTGTGAAGATAAAAATCTAGGTTTGTTTGTGAATAAATGGGTAACTAGATGCTGATACTGCGTTTTTGTTCGAAGATTGCTAAAATTCCATACTTAAAGATGTTTTCTTGTTTCGTGCAATATATCTTATTTTCGAAATGGATGCTATTGTTTTCAATGTGTAAACCCACCCGAGTATAAAAGATCACCCGCACATAAAACATCATAAAAAACTTATGAACTTGTATAATACCAGGGCTTATGTTCGAGTGTTTGCAGTACTCATCTTATCTAGCTAACGAATGAATTACCCTGGTCCGTTAAAGAGTACGAGTAATTCATTTTGAAGCTTAAAAATAGGTTTTTAATGATAGATATTTTTAACAACAGGTATCGTCTGATGGCACAATGTTGGCAAGAAGAACCAAGTTCCAGGATTAGTTTTCGGCAGCTTGAATACTTACTAATGGAAATGAGGAAGGAATCGGTAAGTCTTCTTCTTCTTCTTTTAATCGTTTTGAATTAGCATCCACCCCTTTTAAATAAACGCGTTTAACGTTTAATTATTCTCCGCAGTAGTTATTGATCGATCATTTACTGAAAGAAGCGCTTTTAACGTTGCGTGGAATGCTCAAAGTAGTAGCAGCTAGTTCAATATATTAATGGCATATTCTCATGATAAATTGAATCGGTTTAACGACTTTTCCATCTAATCTTTATTTCTTATATCACATCGGGAATTAACATAATTACATATGTATCCCTTTTAGGACAAATACCTCAACATGTCACATTATCAGGAAAATGATTATGGCCAATCAAGGGGAGGAAGCGTTTATTCCGCAGGACCATACGAAGTTAATTTTTCTCATTACAACTACTAAATGAAGAAGTCGACAGGATTTTAAATGTGTTTCAGGACAGTTGTAAAATTATGAGCATTGTAATAATTGTATTTGTAAAGTTGCCATTAATGAATCTCTTGACAAAACTGTTACAAAAATTCTATAACTTATACTCGTTTTAAGTATTATCTTATCATGACAAATGAGCGTTTTCCTGTTATGCATAGATATATCAAATTTTTTTCTAAAACTTTCATCAAGTACTCTTTTTAATTAAGAAAAAGGAAAAGTTAATAGTCGATGATAGTCGGCCAAAGTTTAACCGTATAAGTTGCAGAAAAAGTTCTGTCAAAGATCATTTTTTTAGGCCTATGTAACCTCATAGATAGTTTATAATGATCTGTGTCGATATTTTATATACATCAACCATTTTGGTAAATCACACCATTACATAAATTTGCTAATTTAATTATGGTTCTATACGTAAATGCACACTTCCTGTCGTATTGTTAAACACGAATCTTGTCTCCGGGGTATCTTGTATGTTTTCTGACATCGGGACGGCAATTTGCCATTCGGCGATGTAAAAAAGAGACTACAGGCGCTGGGAACGAGGTTGTTAAACACTTATTTAAGTACAATAGCCGTAACATAAGTTGATTTATAGTAAGTCGCAGCGCAGTTCGCCTCTCCTTTAAGGTCTCCATCTATCCAAATATGCAAAGATCGTAAGTCAGTGGCGAACATTCAGAAATGAAAAAGTCCTGAACAAAAACTAATGTTTTGATATTGATTCGTAGAACTTTATAAAAACGTGATTTCTTTACATAAAAAACAATAAATTTTCACGTAAAACTTTGCAGAACGACAACATACTAAACCCAAAAAATAAAACAGTCTGTTATCTACGTCACACGGAATTAATTAATTAATCTGTAGTGTGATCACGGGAGTTTCCAAATAATTGATCTTCATCTGATGAATTTATGTAATAAATCAAAAAGAATCCTTACAAGTAATTAATCTGAATTTTCTATTGAATTGAATGAAGAAATAGTTCGCTGAAGTCACACAGATTGAGCATTTTCAGATTCATTATTACATGTGTAATGAATTCACCGTAATTACCCAGATTCATCGGATTTAGATTAATTAATTAATCAGACTCGTTAATTAATTCGGTCGTGTGACTTAGGCTAATACCAGTTTAGTTTATATCTTTGTTAGTGCTGAATTATTTATAGCGTTCTATGGATAAAAATCCGATCAGTTTTCCACTTCTATTACTAAACTTTTGCTTCGTCCCAAGAGAATTGGAAATGTATACAATCTTAGACAGTTGTCTAATACCTTTCCAATAAGTTCTCTTTGAGACGTTACATCATCGTACGTTTTTCTTCTTCATAAAAGTTATTTCTAACTAATACCAAGTTTTAAAACTCGAAAACTTCGCAAGATTTTGTATTCGAATTATATTTGAATGCGATAGTAGCAACCTCGGTCCCAGAACACAAAAATGGAAAATGAAGAACAAAAAAATGTGACTTAATTAGTGACAAAATATTTAGGTTGACATGTCATCACAGAAAGTGATGACGTCATAATGAGACAATGGTCGATGAAAATATGTCTTTCTTGGAAATTCTCGTTTTTTTATCTGTTATAAAACTATTTACAGCACTAGTCATTAAAAAAGTAATATAAGAATGTAAGATATTATTACGAATATTTACAGGTGTTATAAAGACAAAGTATTTCTATAAGGAGAAAATGGAAATCAATCAGAATTCACATCTTCAAGAAATTCTTTTAAAAAATCGATATTTGAAAAACCTTAGTGTTAGTAGCTGTCTTGGAATAAAACTTGTTACATTTATTAGTACTTATGTCAGTAACTACTCAATCAAGCCAATTTGAATTGACATGTGACAAAAGGACCTATGACGTCATCATATGACAATAGAAATAGAGAAATAGGAAAATACAAATTCCGGTCTGTAAATTACCAATATTCCGGTCTGCAAATTACACAGTGTGCATTTCAATATTGTATGATGACTTTTTGTCACCATCACATACATAATCACATATTCAAACAACTGGTTAGTTTAGAAAACATTTATTTTTAGCACTACAGCAAAAGTTGATATGGCCACCTGTCAATAAAGGACAAATTGACATTGACAGAACAATTTTTGGAAATATTTTATTTTTATTTTCCGAAAGTCCAATTAAAGTTAGGAAAAGTCACAAAATTTCAAGGAATTTCATCAAGTATTTGAAAAGTTATGTGACTTTGAAAATGACGCGGGCACTTTATGCAAATGCAAGAGTCGTAAGAAAGTGACTGGTGATTTCTGTGCTGTGGACAACCATGCTCACTCACGCAAGGGAATTAATATATAAGATTCAGTATTTTAGACCATTGCCAAACGGGTGGCTAGACAAGATTAAAGTGCGTGGGTCTAATATGAACGGGCCGTAAATCGTTGCTTGTGGATATGATCTTTAAATTAAGCATTCATTCAAATAATGTTTTGAACAATATACTGGCATATATATTGCTTAGTAGGTTCTCCTTATTGTATGTAAAACAACGACACATCTGTCATCTTTATAGTGAGTGCATATCTCACAGAAAGAAAAGTTTACAATATAATCTTGATACCATTTTTAAAGTTTCCTTCAACCTTAAATTTTCTAAGTTGCATCATTTTAGTGGTGTCCAGGGCCATAATATTTTTTCCTTACTTGAACTGCGGAGAAAAATATACACTCAAATTCTCTTCGAAAAGTATAGACTCAAATTCTGCTCAAAATGTAATTGGACAAAGTAAGTTTCTAAGATAATACTCACAATTAATCATTTGCCCTCTTTCCATATCAGACACATGTACCTTGTTAAACTCCACTTGTCACAAACGGACGTAGAATCTTTTTGTTTCAATCTAAAACATTAAACAAGGTTTTAAATGAAAATCGAAACATGCTTCGCCAAACCTACTTTTTCTTTCTAGCACCGACTTTTCAACATTAAAAAGAATCTGATGATAATAACAATGTGGAGTCGTAAATATATAGGTACACCCCACACAAACATAATATTAAGACCAGGTGACAAATTTCGAAGTTTCTATACTAGCTTCACGCAATTTGAACTATGTTTACAAGTAGTCTCAGGTTAGATCCGAATCTCAAAATACGCTAATTGTTGCTGACGTCAGCATGGCTATTTTTCTTTAGATTTTTCCGTAGAACAGATGTGTAACGAAAGTGCGACTAGCGTAATTCAAACGGTGCTTACCTTTCCTACCCATCTGAAAAGGCAGCACCTGATAGAATTCGCGACTAGGTGCTTTTTGGAACATTGCAAAATCGTCAAAAGGTGCTATTGTCTCAATGTTTTTCCAAAAAATTTTTAGGAGAGTTTGCGATAATTTTATTTACAAGATAAAATAAATACTTAAACATTCAATTAAAAGTACCATTCACTACACAGTTTCTGTTATAAAAGGATATTGTTTCGTCCTTGAGAACCACCTTCAATATCCAAAACGATATATATGATATTTTATGGTAACCTTTTTGCGGAATTAATATATTGAATGTTTAATACTTCATAACAAGCCTTACCAAGTATACCAAGTTATTATTGGAGGGGTTTAGTTTGTCAATAAATTAATCCTATACATTTTTTACGTAACTGATGCTTTAAAGAGAACATAGACGGTTTGTCCTCAAAAACGTGATATATTATTTGCTTAAAAATCAATACAGTTGACAGAAAGAAATGCAACCTAAGTACCTAGTCCTAAATTTGTGTGAAAGAAATTGTAAGGTTGTCTATGAATCCTTCAAAACCTTTATCGGTTTTCCGCATAACTTAACCCTTTTGGTTTGGGTCTTTTCGAACATATTATGACCTGATAACTTAACCATAACTCATAAAAGATACAAACCTGCAACGTAAATTTTTTTATGTCACAAACTTGCAATTTGACCACCATCTGCTTAAATTCCAAGTGCTGTACTTCTAAAAGTTGGTGGAGCAGTTTGTTAGAGATATTAAGAAAAAAAAACCGACAAAATCTACGACATATCCAAAATATATATTATTTTTTTACTATTACTACTTTGTAGTAAGCTTTCGCCAACACCCAGGTCGGCATGTTCACACTAATTTTAAATTTTTAAACGTTTGAGATAAAATGCTAAACAGAACAATAGGAATAAAATTGTAACAAAAGAACTATCATAATAATTCTAAAGGCATAGACTGTACCGTTAATAAAATTAGGACAGTCACGCTCAATTAATAAACTCTCTATCAGAGTGAGCTTGAAATCATTAGACTCTTCTGCAAGTACTGAGAAGGCCTGAGGACCAAGTTTATCACGTTTACCTGTAAGTGCAGAAAGACGTGGGTGCTCAGACATACGGACTTTAAAATGGCGTTTTGTTTTGCCATAATAAGTGGCTTTGCAGCCACTACACTTAAAACAGTAAACGAGTCCGGAGCGTAATGATTTTAGCATTCTGTCCTTAAAGGCAAAGCAGCTACTTAGCCTCTTCTTGAAAGAAAATATAAGTTTAACATCACAATGTGCCAATTTCTGCATAAACAAACAGTGCAAACGTGTTAAATTGTAAAGAAATCTTACCTAAAAAAGGTAAAACAAAAAATCAGAACTGTGTGAACATGATAACCTGGGTTTTGGCGAAAGCTTACTATAAAATAGAATATATTTTGGATATGTCGTAGATTTTGTCGGGTTTTTTTATGCTGCACTTCTAGGTCGAATTCTAATGTTTAGGTTCTGATAGCCAAATAAATGTTATAAAACATATATTCTGACTTTTACATAGAAAATGCCAAAGATCGCCCAAGATGACGATTTTCCTCT
This sequence comes from Hydractinia echinata, assembly GCA_030067915.1. Lineage (NCBI taxonomy): Eukaryota > Metazoa > Cnidaria > Hydrozoa > Anthoathecata > Hydractiniidae > Hydractinia > Hydractinia echinata. The sequence continues at coordinate 1,094,256 of JASGCC010000101.1, read as the reverse complement.
ATTTTCAAATACATGACGTCATACATAATTAGCGTAATTATTACAACTTTAAAAAAGAACTCATGGACAACATTTTAAGCTCTTTCAAGGGAAACCAACTTATTTTTTTTCGCAGGAGCTTTAAACATTTAAATATTCTTCTAATTAGCCTGCACAAATCGTGCTGATTTTCAAACGGCCTGGCCTAGGGTCATTTTTTCGCGCCGTCTCCGATATCAAAAAGCGAAAAAATTGCCCTGAGAACGAGGTTGGGTAGCTTAATACGTGCATATCCATACAACGACAACGGAAAACTATAAAAAATTAGATGACCGAAATATTGAAAGTGAAAGGTGTGACAACCTTGTCCCCAGGACATCCTAGATATTTTATACTAGCACAGAACCAGAAAAAGTAACCCGTCTATATTAAGAAAACCTATGATACGTAGTCATTAGACGAAAAACGTCTAAACAAAGATGGAGATACACGAAGGAGAGAAGCAAATTCAACGGTTCGATGAATACCATATAGACTTTCGGATGTTTGGAGAGACACGAAGGAGAAAAACAAGTTTGACGGTTCAGTGAATACGATATAGACTTCCAGATGTTACGATTTTACGAAAGTCTTGACGTTTGGGTGAAGTGGTCATCAAAATTGTCACGTTTTAAGACTACTAATTCAATCAAATAACTTTTTTACAAGTTATAAACACGCGAGTCTGAAATATAAACTGTACTAAATAACTCCGAAATTAGCTCTCTTGTTTTTTTAATTATATTTTGTCATTGATTTTAGATTGATACCAGCAATGGGCCACCACGTTTTATTTACTTTCCTTAATAACAACACCTTACTGAATTTTAACATTAGATGCTCAATTTTATGGGTAGTCCACTGCAAGAAAAACTTAATTAGCTGACTTGGTATAAATACTACAACTACTAATTAGACTACACTTCATCTTAGGTTTGAATTAATTTGAGAAAACTGATATTTCATAATCCCTGTATAAATATAAAAAGCAGCTGACAAAACAATGAAAAGATCTGTTAAATCATAAAAACCTTTAAATAACTGGAAATGTTATATTTGATGCTATTTCTAAATTTTGTCACGACCATTGTGATGCCTCCTTGTTTGGTATAAGTATCTGCGGCATAATTTTAAGTACATTTGACTCTCACACCGATTGACTGGCAGTCCACACGACTGCACAGCCTTCGCTTCCAGTGCAGAAGGTCGTTTGTTCAAATCTCGGCTGAATCATGCAGAGAATATAATATTATGAATCGATCCTTTGTGCTTAGCGTTCATGAGTATAGAATTGATAGCTACGGCAGTTGTCTAGTTGAGCGATTGCTGTGCTTGCACGACTTCCGTAGCTTTAAATGCACTAGGACCTCTTTCGCAAGACCCTAGTTGATAGTAGTACCAACATAAACTGAAGAGGCTACCCTGGGTAAATAATTTCAATAAATATTAATAATGTCAATCTGGATCTTGCATTTGACCGGTGAGAAAGATTTGACATAAGGAGGGATAATTAGGTAAAAAATTGCAGAAAGGGACCTGGGTGCGTGTTCGAGATAGGGAAAAGTTCGAGTTAGGGAAAAGTTCGAGTTAGAAGATATTTGACACAGAGAATAAAATATCATAAATTGACGCTATGAAGCCCGGGGTTGTTAATGGTTACGGGGTTCATTTACAACGGCTTCAGCAAAAAAATGGAAACGTTCATGGAACAAACGGAGAAGATAAAACAACAAGTTGAAGTCATAAAAATGTATTGTATATATCTTTATAATGTTACATAATCTTTTTTTTTATCTTACAATTCTTACTTGCAACTTGTGCTGTAATAGGGATATTAACATTGAAGTGAAAAGATCAGATGTTTGAAACCGTCTTGTTTTCAGAGTATGAAGGAGAGTAGAGACGACATCAAGTGAATATATAAGAGTTATATAAGAAAGAATTTAATATTTACACGTACTATTTACATGATATATATTTTCAACAACAAATAGAAGAAATAAGATTTAATTCTGATATATGACGCCAATTAAAATATACAGAGCTTCTTTTCCAGGAGAAATATTGAGTAACATTGAGTGTAAGTAACATTTGGCGAAATTAATTTTTGGGTTTGAATTCATTTAGACGTCAATAGCATCACATAAGCTTCGATTCTGTTTCATCTGGTCCGTGAGCATAGCGGAGAATTTTTCAAAGTCCTAAATAAAAGATAAAAAAAAATTAGTGATAGGAAATAGCAGTTCTGCATGATGCTTATTTTCATGACATAATGCCAAATTGCCACCATGACCTTGCTGCAAACTTATTTCGTTTAATTTCACTACAACTTCCAACAATCATGGCCCAATTCAGATATATACTAAGCTTAACTCTATTTAGTCTGGTCTCTTAGGGGTTCCTAGAGTCCAAGGGGGGAGGGGAGCGGGAGGGGAGTAATGGATGTATTATTTACATTAGAATCAATTGCAGAAAAAAATGAATGAAAAGATTAAATGATTAATTGAATAATTTTAGGCCAATAATACCCTAAATTTTTCCTATGCTATGACAGACATAAAGAAATTTTTGGGGAAAAAATGTTGCAATTTCAATTCCAATATATCACTAATGTCACTAAATTTAAAACCAAAAAAATCTGGAAGGATATGCGAATAGGGTTAACAATTTGGGGGTGATATAATTCTTAAAAGCGTGCGTTTATTTTTGTCTGTTAAAACCGTCCAAAAAACTAGTTATCATAGCCGACTTGAAATAAAAAAAGATACTATGGCTGAAGTAAAAAAATAATAAGATATGTTATTATGTTCTTAAACACTTGATTTGCTTTAAATAAATTATACAGAATGGCAGCGATTGAACGTACCAATAAAAAATTGAATCTCCTACCTCAATAATGAGCTGTGACTCCTCAGATGAGTGATTTTGGTTCACATCCCTTCTTGTGGTTTTAACTCCATCTATTTTCCCTCTTGTTCTTATTGAATCCATTGAACTCACGGATTTGCTTCTCCATTTATCAGAAAAAGCAAGTGGTTGATTAATCAGTGGTGACACAGACCCCTTCTCAAAATTTTCACTAATGTTATTGTTGTTATTGTTGTATTCAAGTTTCTGCGTTGTCAACAGAAGTTCTTGTATACCAGTTAAGTCCGAGTTGATATTTTGTGAACAATTACTGGTCTCACTACAGTCCGAAATTCGCTTACTTAATCCCCGTTTATCTTCGAATTGTTGTTTTATTGGGAACTGGACTTTCTTTTCCAGTTGAACTGTCACGACTTGTGTTGCTAGCTAAGCTTTCCACTGACATGGAATAAAACGCTATCCATTGGAGTTTTTTGTCGACCTTTACGAAATTTTGTCATTAGAGTGTTACTTGATCTTGTTTTGTTTACAGCTGGTTTCAATTTTTTCTGTTTGTACGTTGGATTTATACGCAAGTCAATTTTTTTGTCTATTATCTCAATTTGACTATCAATCTGTTCAAGTCTCACTTCTAGCTTTTCAACTTTTTCTTTCTTTTGCTTCTCTTGCATGACATTTACAGTTTCTTGTTTATTCCCTTTCTTGTTCACAATCTCCAATTCGTTGACAATATGTCCACGCTCCAATGTCAGCGAATTTCTTCTTTTTCTTAAGAATGTTTTCTTCTCGAAGAGTACCTTCCAGCTCGTCATGTTTGTGCTCTTCAGCAACTGGTACGCCACACACACTAGGGACACTACAGCAGTCACTATTATCGTCTTCTGATCCCACAGATAACTTCTTTATTTGGTTTTCAGGATCAAATACATCCCAGTGTTGTTCATTACTATCAACCGAACCATGTCTCCTTCTTCTGGTGGTTGGAAGCTCTGCTGAACCTATCCGAAATGACTGTGGACTGTCAACAGATCCAGTTCGACTGTGTGCTGAGTCGAATTCGGTTTCTAAATCGCTACAGGGTGTGATGCTGATTGGTGTAGTTGAGTTTGTGGTGGTTGTTATTATGGAAACATCAGTTAATGACAAGGACTTTGGCTTTCTTAACTCTAATTCTCCACAGGACGCTGTTTGTTTGCGAAACTCTTGCGATTTTTCAACTTTCTTTGAGAACTGTTTGTCTTTTTTATCGGCTCCTTTACTATGATCAAACATGGACGACCAGCGCTGTTTGTAATTAAAAGAGGACCGTTTCTTCTTAAATTCACCTATGTTGTCATCACTTAAAGGTGTAATGTCGGTATTTGATAACTCTGGACTTCTCATGATATCGTTCTCAGTAGATGTGTTAGAATCCTGACGTTTTGTCAAATAATCCTGACGTTTCGTCATCAAGTCAAGTTTCAAAAGACCTCTTGTATCAGGTGAGTTAGTAGCGTCTAAGGGTGCACCATCCGTTTCGTCAGTTTCCTGCATGAAGTTGTAACTTTGACTTCTGCTAAGGTGCTTTCTCTCCTTCTAAATGAAAAAAGTGTCATTAAAGCTAAAATATGACATTACTGAGGAGATGCCAGTCACCACGACACCACGAATTTAGAATGCAGATATCCTGCTGTGATCTGAATAAATCCTTTTTGTTTTACTCAAACTTTTGGCACATTTAGAAGTAAAAACTTTATAAACATATAACGGTTGAATGGCTGTGTTTCCTGTTTTTCAATAAAGTGTTAAATATTAGCATACACATATCTGTTAGATGACTCTGAAAGCAGTGAAAGAAAAACAAAATCGAAACAAAATATAAACAAAATACTTTTAAAAAAATTCCTTTGTAAAATATTTTGATCTTTGTGCTAAGAAAGACTCCACTTGTAAACTTTTTGTGTACTGACTCTAATTTCTTGTAAACTCTTTAGAAAAAAACACATGCTTGTGAATGGCTTTTCAGCAGTTTTTATTCCTAAAGTTTAAAAATTCTAAGTGGCTGTATTTGGAGACAAAAAAGGTGAAAAATATACCAAGTTTTTATTATTCCAGCAAGGTTGATAAGGCTTAAATTTCGTGATCAGAGAGAGTATGACTGCCAAGGTCCATTTTCCACATGGAGATAAGAAATATAATGCACAATCTTTACCAGTAACTTGACAGTTAATCCCTGTTTTAGTTCGTACTTTGCTCACATTACTAATAAGAAGGTTGGCTTAACGACGATGCTCACAAAGAACATTGTGCAGGTAACTCAAACAATTTAACTGGCCAGCAACGTTATTAATACTTATGAGTTAAATTTAATAAACAAACCTCTAGCCGTTTTCTCGATTCAAATTTTTTAATGGAATTAAACTGACGATTCTAATCCTGATTCGTCGCCGTCGTTTTCCACTATCAACGCCGTCGACAACAGGGGGTGTTGTTAACTTTGTAATTCACTGCTGTTTTCTGATGATGAAGAATTTGTCTAAAAAGTAGAAATTGATAATTTAGAAATTATTTGGTTGACGCTGATTTGAGTGGACAGTAAAACTAAAGTTTACCAATTCAGAAGAGAAAATTGAAAGCGCTTTCCCTGCTTGCAATTCTCTTCTTTGTCATGACAAGGAGTACAAAAGTTTACATAATAATAAACATGTGTTTTTCCAACAACTATCAAATTTATCATACGTGGGCATATAGGAAACACTTGCAATTGGAACTTAATGAATCTAAACTATGGTTATTGACCATTATAAGAACGGAATTGTTGACATAGCTAGTGAATAAGTCTCTTCCCTTTGTTTATTTTGGTACCAAAAAGTAAACAAAATTCTTGTTGATTTTCTGTTAATTACAGCAAGAGAAAATTCCGATCGAATTACATGCAGACAACAATATTTTTAAACAGGATTGACACACTTAAAATCACTTCAGAATTGGTAAGTTCTTGGGTATAGTTTATTATAATGTTTTAGATTGTCCCATTTTGTACTCAAAACAAAATCGTCTTGTCAAAACAAGATATATGTTAATTAATGAATGCATTATTTTTTTTTAATTATATCATTGAAACCAATTTATAAACCAGTGAAAACCAACATGAATACACATGACTCTATTTTCTTTTATTGATTAAAGTAAGTATTCAGTCAGGTTTATTTGTTGATAAAAACACCACAAGAGACAATATACAGACCAGAAAAGGGAGGTGTTCCAGAAGGACTTCTTCATCATTGTTTAACCAGATACTCAATCATGATTAGGGGAAATCAAAAGGTGGTGGTAGGAAAAACACGAGATTGGTTTTTGTAATACAAATAAATATTACCTTTCGTTGCTCGTCACTTAAAGCTCTCTCATAAGGAATAATCGCACTGTCGTCGATCTCCTCACTTTCTTTGCGTAAATGAGCAAGTTCCATATAATCTATAACCAGACATCATATTAACATACACTCTTAAAAGCACTTGAAATACATATTGCACAGTTGTGCGTTGAGGAGCATATATATATATCATTGTTTATATTCATATCAGATTAGAGAGCAATGTAAATAAAAAGGTATTTCACCTTGTTTAGACAGTGCAATATTTAGCATGTTTTTTCAAAAATAAAGCTCAGTAAACCCTTCATACAATAAGTCATATGTTTCACAAGTTTAGTGTCAACAATACTAACAGCTTTATCTTAACTTTTATTTTTTTAATTGATGAAACAATGTAATATATATCTCGATATTTAATTCCATGCGATGGTGAGAAGTTCACCTATATACTAGCTATACAGCGGTTGATCATGCAGTGAAGATCAAAACACAATGCGCACGTCCAACTCATCAAAAAATAGGTTCTCTTATAATCACAACATATGTAGAGATTATTTTAAAGCTATAATGTATAGTATAGCATGACAATTATTTCAACAATGTGTCATGTTGACTTACTTTTGTCCTCTTTTCTTTGAGCAGTAAAACTCAAAACCTCAACCCATGACTCGTATTGCTCTTCGTTCCAAGCAGCAAAAATGTGGACTACACCACCAGTTGTAGTTAACTGAAAAATTAGAGATAAGGATTTTGTAGAAAGGAACTTTTTAGGTTTTGGGTGTTGACTTTAGGCTTTCAAAGATCAGATTTTGAATATCTGGTTAAAATTTAAAAAGGGATAACAACATTACCCATTGATCGTTTATCCGGTTGGATCAATTTAGTACAGTTAAGCACTTCTTAAATTTGACAGAGTAGAATTTGTGGTCGAAATATTTACTTTGAAAAATCTATTTTTACGAAATCGTGTTTATAAAGTTTATTTAATAATGGAAATCACGTGACTAAATTTAAACATGTGGTTAAATAAAAGAAAAAAGTAGATTTATTTTCACTAATATGAAGCAAGCACAAAATAGGAGAAGAAAAGAAAATATTAGGAACATGCATACCTTGAATACATTCAGCCGACGCATGATGTCATCACAACTAAATGACGTCAAAAGACAATTACTGACGTCAATAACAACATCTGCCGGTTTGACGCCGTAATCTTTGTATCCAGATAGGATACCCTCCTGACACAAAAACCATTTATCTTTCCATTGTCCACTCGGATTCCATAAAAGTCGCCCAGAAAATTTATCGCTTCGAGTGATTCTTTTAGAACCTTTCTTCCCTAAAAATATGAAATAAATTAGGTAGTATTGCGCACCGTAATATAACATGTTGACGTGGAAATTTTTAGTATGCGGGGGTTGGGGGGTTGGGGTAGGGTGTAAGGGTGGGGGTGACATGGCATAGTTAGAAGAGTCCTGGTGCACGCCTAATATTGCTACAACCAGTAACGCAATATTTTAATATATAAACCGTTTCATGTTTTAATTAAGCAAAGCTATGATCCTTTGTGGTAGGTATCGATAAAAATCATGTCTGAAAGAGACGAAACTAATAGCTAATCACCAGTAAGGCTAGTCATGTTATTAACGTATTTTTCCTGTTGCTATGAATATATAAATATCCATGGCAACCTAGAACGTTTAATGTTACAAAAAAATGCTTAGTAAGCAAAATTTTATGTATTTATTTAAGAAAGCTGTAAACTAAATTGTATATTAAGCAGTCCCT